>WHYT01013211.1:61487-212155 GCA_009806455.1 Tetrax tetrax
AGCCCGCCAGGTCCGGTCTCCCCCGGGACCTCCCCGCCGCCGGGGGGAGGCGAGGGCCGCGCTCTGCCCAGGCCCCTCAGCCCGGCTTCGCTTTCGCTTTCCCCGGGAGCGGGGCCCGACGGGGTCTGCAGCCGGGCCGGGAGGGTCCCCGCGGGCAGCGACGGGCAGCGCCGAGCCCCGGCTCCCCGACTGGGGTCCCGCACGCCGAGGCTGCGGGGGCGGAGGGGCGGGCCTGCCCGCGCCCCTTTCACTTCCCGTTCTGTTCGCTGCCAGACGCGCGGAGGGGGGTGGGGGGCCCGGGCTCGGTCCCCCTCGCCGTGCCCCGCCGCCGCACCCCTGCCCCGTCGAGCCGGGGCTGCCCCCGGGGCCCCGCTGCCCCCAGCCCCACGGTGACCGCGCCCCGGGGCCCTGCCCGAGCCCCCATCCCGCTCCGGGACGGCCACGCCCGAGGGCTCTGCCGGGGACGGGAACGCGGGGCTGGCTGCGCGCGGGGTGCGGTGCCGCGGGTGCCCTGCACCCGAAATCTGTTCCCTGCCTCCCCCCCCGCCCCTCCCGGGGCACTCGGCCCCCAGCCGGGAGCAGCTCGGAAGGGCCCTGGCTGACTGCAGGGGCGCTGGGCCTGCCCGGGGCTTTCCTGCCCCTCGACCGCTGCACCGGCCTTGGCAAGGGGCTGGCGGTGCTCTGGGCTCCGTTAACCGCGCTCTCCCCGCCTGCGACCACCGCAGCGCTGGCAGGGGCGTGCGGTGATGCAAGATCGGCATCTGCGAGGAAATCTGGGCAAACGTGGGGCCACCTTATCGGAATCACTGCCACCCCACTTCAAAGAGAGCACTGGTGGCATCAGGCGGCGCAGGCGGCTCTGCTGTGGTCTGTGGTTAGCGCAGACATGGGAAGAGCGGTGTGAGGAAGCCCTCACCTCGGGACGGGGTTAGCGCGCAGGCTAGCACACGCGTGCTTGCAGAAGCCAGGTGGTGCCGGAGCACTGGGCAGCGGTGTGAATTTGCACGTCTTGTTTCTTCCAGTGCTGGGAGCTGGGTGACTCTGTAAGATGCTTTGACAAGCAGTATGAACACAAGGGCAGGTGCTGCAACCGCTGTCAGCCAGGTACAGAGACCCCTTCCCCATCCTGGAGCCCCAGGACCCGCTGCCACAGCGGAGCAAGCCCAGCTCGGTGTGACCGAGTCCCCCCTCATTGCCAGCTGTGCCAACAGCTTCACCCTCTGTGTCACCGCAGTGCTAGAGTAACTGGGGACCTCATGGGTGCCCCGGGAGACCCCTGGACCTCACGGAATCTGCCTCAGCCCCCTTGGTACAGTCTGTCCCATGCGGGACCCCACAGCATGGGCAGCTTGCGGGACAGTGTTGCCACTGGCACTACCAGACTGTGATGGGATTTGCCAGCTCCCGCTGTCACTGCCAGACCATTTCCCCGTCCTTGGAGTGCCGGAGGCAGTGAAGGGCCCCCCCTGCTCTCCTGCCCCAGCACCCAGCTGCTCTCCCCACCTGGCCCTGTGCAGCACACGCAGCCTCCGGGCAAGCTGGCCCCTGCAGCCCTGGCTGCCAAGTGGCACCAGGCTACTGAGCAGCATGCTGCGACAGCCCTGGCATCCACAGCTGCTAGCACTCCCCTGTCCTGCTGGCAGAGCAGCCTGGAGAGAGGGAAAGCCCCCTCGCCCCCTCCTCACCAGCCTCTGTTGCAGGGGAAAAGCTGGTTTCTGAATGCAATGGCACCGAAGAGTCTGTTTGCGCCCGCTGTGAGAGCGGACACTATCAGCAGAGCTGGACCAAGGAGAGGCACTGTGCCCCCCACGATCTCTGTGAAGACAGTAAGTGCTTCCTGCGCCCACCGGCCCCTGCCTGTGAGGGCTGCAGGGGCTGGTGTCCCCCCAGCTCACTCACCAGTGCCTCACCTTGCCCACCTCCCTTTGCCCAGACGCTGGCCTCATCGTGAAGACACCAGGCAACGCAACACACAACACGGTGTGCCAGTGCCAGGCCGGCATGCACTGCTCTGACACCAGCTGCCAGACCTGCGTGGAGAACCAGCCCTGCCAGCGCGGCTTCGGCTTCGTGGCGGGTGAGTCCGACCAGCTCCTCGCTCTCAGCAGAAGCGATGCCCTGGCAGCATTGACCCTGGGCCCTCCGGGGACGGGGGGACTCCCCCAGCAAGGTGCCCCTCGCAGGGCTTCAGGAGGGCTGTGCCTGCTGCTGCACCAGGCAGCATTGCTGCAGGGAGGGGTGCTCGCCTGACCCCCACAGCCCCTCACCTCCCGCAGCGCGTACTGACCTTCCTGCAACCTCTGTTCCTCTCCAGCCAAGGCTGCGGCCCGGATGTCATCCCCCTGCGAGCCCTGTGCAGAAGGCACCTTCTCCAACGTCTCTTCTAAAACCGAACCGTGCCATCCCTGGACGAGGTATTGTCAGTGCTGACCACATCCTTCACCCGTCCCCGGCTGTGCCCAGTCCCTGTGAGCACATCCTCTGCTGCCAGCCTCCTCAGGGGCCTTGGGGACTGGGTGGCCGGGATGGTCTCAGCGGGACACAGCATCAGGCTGGCATAGGGCAGGAGTGAGAGGAGCAGAGCTGTGAGGGTGCTGAGGTCCCGGGTGGCTTGACTGAGCTCCAGGCGGACATCCAGGCCCTTGTGACTGTCCCTCAGTGTGTGCACAGAGTGCTGGCCCCTCTAGGGACATCCGTGCTGTCATCTGCACTGGGGAGCAAGGGATGAGGGGCTACGGGGACCCCCCCATGCCCTGTCCAGGCTTTCCCTCACAGCATGCTCCTTGGCTGTAGTCATCAGCTGAGGCACTAGCCCTCTCCACGGGGAGTCTGGCTTTGAGGATGCCATAGGCTGGCAGGTCGTCCCTGTCTTTAGAAAGCTGCTTGAGGGTTAATTGCACTCCCTGGTAGAAAAGTGAGCCTTATTTCCAGGCTGAATTAGTCTCGCTTCAGCTGCCAGCCATTGGATTTCACTTTGCTTTTATCTGTGGCCAGAAATTACCTCCCCGTGGAGCCACTTGTAGCCTGTCATCAAGTCATCTCCGAGCTGTTCTGCAGTAGCGGCAGTGCCTGAACCCCCGGGTCTCCCTGACTGGACCCGTCTCAAATATCTGCTCCCTCCTCTGCTTTGCCCCCAAACTTGTTCCCATCTTTAGCAGTTTCAGCAACTCCAGACCAGGACCCTGGGGTAGGGCTCTGCTATGTACCCGATGTCCCCATCATGGCCCTCCATCCTGCAGGCTCAGCGCAGGACGCTTTCTTGCACCACTCCGGTGGTTGCCCAGCCCCAGCTGTTCCTGCTCAGGGGCTTTCCGTGCGCTCAGGCTGCTGCTGTGGTTACATGGTCTTGTTCTTCCCTGCAGCTGTGAGAAAAAGGGGCTGGTGCTGAAGGTGCGAGGGACGAACACCTCGGATGTGATCTGCGGTAAGTGCCTGCTGCCCCAGGCTGGCCCATGCAGAGCAGAGATCTCCTGGTGCTCTGGCTCCCGCAGCGCTCTGAGGAGCTGGCCTGGCCAGTGGGTGGTTTTTGGGAGAGGAGGATCTGACCACGCTGCTGGTGCGATGCCTTCCTGCTCCTATTTGTCCCCCTGCGGGACTGGGCCTGGAGCAGAGGCAGCTCGGGGCACTCACCCCTCGGTGGGAGTGTCGCATGTGTCTCACTGACCTCTTCTCCCTCGGCAGAGTCGGGCAAGCGCTCCTCGCTGTCGGTGCTGATCCCCATCACAGCCGCGGTTGTCACGTGCCTCGTGGGCATCTGCATCTACTGCCTGGTCCGTACAGGTACGGGGCTGGGATGCGGGAAGTGACACCTCAGCCAGAGGAGCCCTGGGGGGCCGAGGAGCCGAGCGGGGAGGATGGTGGCAGCTCTGCCGAGAACGGGGCGGCTGTTCCGGGGACACAGCCAGGACACAGCTCCCTGAGCCCCTGCAGCTGCGGTGCAGCAGCACCAGCCCCAGCTCTGACCCCAGAGAGCTCGCCGCAGGGCAGGAACACTCCCCCAACTGTTGCCTTCCTTGTCCCTCTTTCCATCCAGATCCCAGGCGACGGGCGCAGAAGGAGGTGAGTCTTCCCGGAGCCGTCCTCCAGCAGTGGTTGGGTGCAGCGGGGACGTGCCAGCAGCAGAGAGCAATGGGGGGGTGGCGGGCTGTGGCTCTGCAGGGCAGGGGGCTGTCCTGGGGCTGCCCGGCCGGGGCAACGCTGGGGTGCATGGGAGCCCATGGAAAGACATGGCCGCAGAGGTGGGGGTGCAGCTGCCTGCCCCCGACCCCTGCCTCTGTGCAGATAGAGGCCGGGAAGGCCGGAGAGGACTGGGAGCCGCGGCAGCCCACCGAGGTGGAGGAAGTGCCTGTGCAGGAGACCCTGCTCGGGGGGCAGCCCGTGGCCCAGGAGGACGGCAAGGAGAGCCGCATCTCGGAGCAGGAGAAGCTGTGAGGCTGCGGGGCGCTGCCTGCGGCAGCACGGACCGGGGCCGGGGCCGCCGCCGTCCCGGAGGAGATGCAGCATCGGGCCCGGCTGCACGGGGCCACGGCACGACCCCCTCCCCCGTGGGGACACCGCCTGCCCACGGCCGGGCCGTGACCAGAGCGGGGCGCAGCCGCCCGCCCCGCGGCCGTGGGCCACCCGCGGCAGGGCCCCGCGCTGGAGGGGGCGGTGGGGCCGGGCGGTCTCCGTGGGGACGAGCGGGGGCAGCGCGGGCTGTCCCGCCGCCCTCTGCTCCCGGCCGCGGCTGGGGCCCGGCGCGGCGGGGCCGGGAGGTGGCGCTGCGGGAGCGCGGCCCCGCCCCGCGTGCGGTCCGGGCTGCGGGCGGCCGCGGTTCCTCCGCCGGGGGGAGCTGCCCCGCGCGGCCCCCCCGTGCCGCGCCCCCTCGCCACCCGCGCTCGCCGCGCGGTGCCCTCCCCACGCAGCCCCCGCAGCGGCGGCCACCCGCGGGGAGAACGACGGGACGCGCTTACTCGCCACCGCGATTAAACTTCATAATTCTGCCAGTGTGCGTGAGCAGCCCCGGCCCGCAGCCCCCCCCCGCCCCACGGGTCCCTACCAGCGCTCGGGGCCGGGTGACACCTCCCACCCGCTGGCCCCGAGGAGAGCACGCGTGGCCTTGCCAGGCCAGCACCGCACGCACGAGTGGGGCCCGTCTCACCGCAGGGCAGCAGCGGCCCAGCTCGGGCCCCAGGTACGGGAGAGCAGCTGCAGCCCGTGACCCACCGTCCCCAAGCACACGCACCTGGTGTGAGAACGGCCGCAAATCCCAGAGCCATGGAGCGACTTTTACTGTAAAGGCAGAGGCACGTTATTTAAGGCTCCTCTTAAAACCTAATGTTAGGTTTAATAAGGGAGATAAAAGCGTGTCAGCAGCTCTCCCTCCGAGGGCTCGGCGCTCCCGGCAGTGCCGGCGGGATGGTCCCAGGACTGGGCAGCATCCCCACACCAGCCCAGCGAGCACCCTGCCCTGCGGACAGACGTGATTCCCGCTGGCCCAGCCAGCCGGGAGGGCTGGCATTATGTGGGCCGCAGACACGGAGACTTTGCCCCCAAATGGCCCCCAAGGTACTGTCTCCCCACGGCTGCCCCACGGCAGCGGGCTGGCCGCCTGGCTTCCCCAGGGCTGACCTCTCCCTGCTGGCACCCAGTGCGTTGAATGCCTGCTCCCGCATGTCAGACATGTGCCACCTCATTAGCACGTCTGTCCCCCAAAGTGAGAAGGGAGAGCGTGTGAGACCTAATTGAATGTAACTAATTATTCACTCCGCAAATGCTCTGTTTAAATGGGATTGTGAGGGACAGAATTACTCATTCTGAAAAGGGGAGAGAAAGACAGAGAGAAAACAAATAGAGGCGGATGCTGGAGCTGCAGCTCCCTCTCTCCCCAGAATACCAATTACCAGATGAAGTGATTGTATAAATCTTTACCGAGTGAACAAACTGTACTAGTCACTTACTTCTGTCCTCTTATTATGAAGAAGCAATGAAAAATCATCCCACTCTCCAGTCCAGTTAAGGGCTCCCAGTCGCTGCCTCAGATGCTGTCTGCAGCCAGAGGGCTCGTCCTGGCGCTTTCCCAGGTGGAGGTCCTGCGGAGACAGTGCTGAGCGCTCAGCGGGGATGCACACCACTCCCGCACCCCCGGCCCCAGCGCAGAGCAGCAATGGCCCATACCCTGAGGGCTGCAGGGCTCCTGCCCCAGCGGGAGCGGGCAATGCCACGCAGCTTCCCAGAACACAGAGAGACGTGGACTGGTCAAGGGCCCCAGTGCCGCACAAATGACAGCTCACCCTGGGGACCCTGGCCTGGTGCCTGCACCATTCCTACCCTCCTCTACAGTGGGTTCAGCCCCGCCAGGCCCCCGGGCCCTCTCTGCAAGCTCCCACCGAGCTCAGAGACCTCTCCAAGCACTCACCGAACGGGGAGAGCACGGCACTTCCCAACCCCTTCCCAGTCCAGAGTCAGCGTTTCTCACTTCCCGGCATCTCTGCTCCACAGGCTGGAAAAACGCACTCATTAGCAGCGATCTCCTTGCTCTCCTCTGCACATTGTTTAACCCCAGATCCCTCACACAGTTTCCTCCAGACACACCCGTTTCTGTCCTCAGCAGCAGCATGGGATGGGAGAGGAGGCCCTAGCTGCACGGAGCAGGGGAAGCCAACAGGTGGGGAGCACTCGTGCCCTGCGGTCCTGCTGCAGGAGCTGGTGAGGACCCAGCCAGTCCCACACTCCTGGCAAGCAATGCTGGGACCCCCCTCACCGCGAGGCACCCAGCACCCCAGGGACTGGTTTACCGGGACGAAGGCCACCCAGTCTGCACGTCTTGCTGCCACCAGAAACAGAGCTGCAGCAGCCGCAGGGTGTCCCGAGGAGGGACGGCACTGCTGTGTGGGTGTCCCAGACCCTGCAGCACTCCGGGTGCTGTGGCTCCCCAGCTCGGCTGAGGGTGAGAAGCCGCTGGAGGAGTTGTGTGGTTGGGTCACTGTGGGGGAAAACGGACTGGCAGCAAGTCAGCAAGGAGAGGGCAAAACGTCCTCGTTCAGGGTGGGGATTTGATTGCTGCCAGCAGCCAGTTTCCATGCACTGGAGATGTGCATGTGTGGGTGTGAGGGAGAGATAACATCATCATCATCGTAACAAATGCAGCTGCGCAGCTCTGTTCGGTGCTTATTGGCTTTCTTCTGTTTATCTATAAATAATTGCAGGGACACAATAGACTTTTAAGACTGCCAAAGAGTTTGTCTCCTTCCAGCAACCGTATTGCCACGGTGTTGCCACCTTATCTGCTTGTAAAAAGATGAGGGTGGGGAAAATATTTACTGCCGGGGATATTTGTCATCTGCAAATTACCTCTGCCTGCAATCCGCAGCGGGGACAGGACTGATGGTGCTGATCTGTATTGCAGGCACGTGAGCCCTGGGGTTCTCCACGCTGCCCCAGACCCACCTGCACGTCCTCCCCATTAGCTGGCGGGGCGGGCAGCACTGTGCCAAGAAATCCACTGTGCGTGCAGATCCACGCCGCAGGCTGACACGGCAGCCCAAGGGGGCAAGGGAAGCGCTAGATGCTGTTGAACTCGGTACCCAGCAAGTGGTTCGACACAGAGAAGCACCGTGACGGGACAGCTGGGGCCCTGAGGAGCTCAGAGGTCGGCAGCGCTGGCAGCACCTCCCCAGTCACACACCCGCATCCCTGCGCTGTGCAGCCAGGGCAGTGTCCCCCCAGCACAGCAGCCCCAGGACCAACTACCTCAAGAGCCCCAGGCCTCCTCGCTCTCCCGCAACGGACAAAAGTGCCGCGCACCCCTGCCGTGCTCCCGGCACTCGCCGTTCCTGCCAGCCCCACCAGCCCCACTCACCGCTGGGATTCCTCGCAACGCTGCAGCCCAGGGGCTTTCGCACAGCACTTATCACTGCAGTATCCAAGAACCGATCTAATTGATGTGACACCAATTATTCAAGTATCACAAAATGCAGAATTAATGCATCTGTGTGTACAAACCTCCTAGACCCTGGCCATGAAATTATAACTTCAACATGAAAGGAGCCGAAGCGGGGGCGCCAGCTCCCAGCTGAGCCCCCGCCACCGCAGCGCCAGCCAGCCCTGCCCAGACACCTCCCTGAGAGCTGCGCGGAGGGGAGCATCGCACAGGACACCTGCAGCAAGGTCTGCATCCAGCCCGCTGCATGGAGTCGGGGCCTGCGGCTCCCCACAGCATGGGCTGCAGCCGTGGTGGGTCCCGCACAGCCGAGCGGGCAGCATTGGCTGTGTGAGCCATCGTGATAGCCGGCCTGGGGAGCTGCATGCTCTGCAGGGCAGAGCAAGAGCCATTTCAGGGCTGCTCGGTGTGGCTGGTGCAGCCAGCAAAGTTCTTGGCTTGGACATGGACTGGTGCTGGGAAAAGCCATTCATTGCATTTCAAATTTTACTGTGAAATTAAACTATGCCTGGACATGCAGAGCTTGGCATAGGCAGCAGTTTGTATTTTGTAAATTGCTTTCTACAATCAATTAAAGAAAAGAGTTGGTCGGTGGCCTGGGGAGCACGTGGGGCGGCTCCAGCTCCCCGCTGCACATCCCAAAGGAGCAGAGCTGGCCCCCGAGGGAGCAGCCTCAGCGTGGGGAGACCGTGGGGCTGGGGAGAGCCTGCACCCGGCAAGAAGGATGTGGGCTGCTGCCGCGAGGGGAGAGGACAGACCCTTCAGGGGCTGCTCTGCCACCCCATGCCTGCACCCGTTACCTGGGTGAGGGGCTCTTCCCTCCCACTGCCAGACGCCTGTTCCCCTCTGCACCCCACTTGTCGCTGCTGCACAACCCAGCCCAGGACGGAGCAGTCACCATCACCGGAGCCACATCTCACCACTGCTCCGCACACCCTCCTCACGCCACTGGCATCGCTGCAGGGGTTTGCAGGGCATGGCCCCATGGCATTTGCCACGCAGCCGCCAGGCGAGGGCCCACCGGGCCCCCTGCCACACTGGATATCGCAGACAGGTCCTGGGCATTGGCACAGTGCCGGCCAGCAGCAGCTCAAGCTGGAACCTTCCTCGAGATGAACCTCTGCCCCCTCCCAGCCTCACCTGGCTCCAGCATCCCCATCCCTCGGCAGGGACTGGGGACCACACAGCCAGCAGCACACCACGGTCCCAGCACGGCTCCAGGGCAGCGAAGCAGAGAGGTCTCATGTGAACCGGGGGACGCAGCAAAGCACAGTCAACATGCAAAGCTCTGGCACCATCTCCCATCACATTTGGGCAGCAAGCACGGCGAGCAACACAGGAGCGTCGGGCCGCTTGGATGGCCAAGGGCTCACCCTGGTTCTGGTGTGCTCAGTGTTTTCATTAAGGACTTGGATGATGGAATAGAGAAAGCACTTATTAAATTTGCAGATGACACGAAGCTGGGAGGGACTACAAGTATCTTGGAGGACAGGATTAGAATTCAAAATGATCTTGACAAATTGGAGAAATGGACTGGAAAAAATAGGATGAAATTCAGCAGGGAGAAGTGCAAGGCAGTACGCTGAGCTAGGAACAATCAGCTGTGCAAACACAGGCTGGGGATGGCACGGCCGGCGGCGCAGAGCCCAGCCGGGCATGAGACTGCGTAGGCGCTCGGACAGGAACGGGGAGGCAGGCGGCACGCTGCCGGCTCAGCCCCGTGGTCCTTGGGGAGCCAGAGGAGCAGGGCCCATGGGGACGCAGGAGGAACGGGCAGAGGGAGCAAGAGGCTCTGTGGAGAGGAACCTCCTCTGGCCTCGACACGCACTGACCCCTCGGAGCTGTGCCACGGGCTCTCCCAGGGTCCCACACGCCTCTCCCGCACGCAGCCACGGTGAGGTTCAGCTGCACCCCAGCCACTGCATCCACTGGGCACGGGGCTCTGTCATGCCCCCGCCTTTGGCAGCTCAGAGCCAGGGCAGCCGCTGCCCTGCGGTGCCCCAGGGAGAAGCCCTCACACCAGCCCCAAAGCTGCTCAGCCTTTCCTGTCGCAGCCCCACCGAGGCCGAGCCCCAGGCACCCGCACAGCCCAGCACTGGGAGCCAAAGACAGAGCTTTGCTCCAAGGGGCTTTCCCTGCCTGGGGGTCCATCCGCAGACCCCGCCGCACACACCCACGCAGCCGTCTGTGCCCCACGCAACCGCACATCTGCAGGACAGTGGCTGCGCAGGGGTGGACGCAGCTGCCCAGCCCATGCTGAGCCCTGCAGAACCCCTCCTGCTGCTCCCTTCGCTCCAGCAATTAGAGCTCCAGCCAGCACACTCCCAGCCTGTGCAAACACCGAGACTCATTTAAATAAATTAAGAAGACATCATAAATCACAGGGAAATGAGGGGCTGTGCCTGGGGGCAGAGGAGTCACTCGAGTTTAATTACATTGGCAAGCCTCTCGCAAGGAAAGCGCGGTGAGTCCCACATGCGGCGAGTGCAGATGTGCACAGCTCCGCAGCGGGGCTGGTGGCACCGCCCCGGCGCCCACGCCTGGCACTGCACTGGCTCCACCAAGCCGGGACAGCGAGGCACGAGCCTGTGGAACTGCATCCCAGGCACCTGCTGCTCCTGGGCTCCCAGCAGCCAGTACCATGCGGGCAGGCTGCGTGCCGGTGACGCAGCGAGAGCACCAGCACAGGGCCCTGTGGAGCCCCCAGCAGCACCCAGTCCCGCGGGGGAGCCCACAGAGCCCTACCTGCCCTGCGCCCCTGCCCAGGCCCCACCGGCCACGCGGAGCCAGCAAGCCTGGCCGAGGCCTGGGGAGAAGCGGCGGTGGCAGCAGTACCCCTCCACCGCCGCGCGAGATTTACAGCCCGTCCTCTGTTGTTTAAAGACTCTCGCTCACAGCTGCGGTTGGGACTCCAGAAAGAGCTTTGTGTAGAGGCAGCAAATTTATGAGGCTGGCTCCAAATCCCCAGTCACATCAGGGGCCAATTCGTCTTCCCAGGGCTGAGGATGAAATTAAATTATTGTAAAATAAATCTGTAAAATGATGAAAAGACTATCACCCAGCAGCAAGGGCGGGGCACCGGGAACACACGCGCAGCTGTGACGGATGGGGCTCACCGGGTGATAAAGCGCCCGGACCCAGTAGCTCAGGGATTTTTGCTGTAATCTCACTAAAGAGATGTTGTTTACAGGAAAAAAGGGTATTTTGGGGAGGAAATTGCATTTCAAGGTTAAAGGAAAAAAATGGAGCGAGTCTCCCAGGGAGCCCGCTCACGTGTGAGGTGGCAGCAGGCAGACAAGCGCAGGAGCCGGAGAGCAGCCAGTCTGGGACGCAGGCTGGAGGCAGCACCTCGGCACACGAGTGCGACGGCCGGGGCCGAGCGCGTGCCAGCCGGCGTGGTTACGGGGCTCACCGCAAGGCAGGAGCAGGCTGCGGATGCGGGCAGGAGCAGGGGCTCGCCAGCCGCTGGACATGGCCTTGGCAGAGCGGGCAACAATTGTGCGGGCTCATGACAGCCCAGACACTGGGGGTCCCGGCCCACCCTGACAGAGGAGCCGGTGTGGCAGCTAGCGGGGCAGACGCTGCTCCCCAGCCCAGTGCCTGCAGAGGAGCGTGCCTGGCCCAGCTCAATGCCGGCAAATGCTTCCCGCAACAAACCCCGCGAGAAGGGCCCCAAGCTACCCGCGTCCTCTGCATCCGATGCTTGGGGGCAGGAACAGCTAAGCAAGTGTACTGCACAGGGATTTGCATATTCCCAGTTTCAGTCTCACCCTACCAGAATGATGCTGGAGAGATTTTTCTTTTTTTTCTGGGATGACTGGAAAAAAATAACGACTTCATCTTACACAGTGTTGGCTGGCCATTTAACAATGGGCCATTAGCACAGCTCAGCATGGGGAAGGGATTTATTTAGGACACGCGGTTGCAAAGACAACCCAGCACCAGGTGCTTAATAGTGTTTCAGAGGTATCAGAGTGCTGCAGTGCTCAGAAAATGCAGCTGTAGGGAGTTCACAGACTTTATTCTTCACTTCTGTGAAATCCCACAATATCAGCAGAGATTTCTCAGCTCTGCCCTAAGCACAAAAGCAGCATGGAGAAAGCAGCAGCTTTGCAGGTACCAGCCAGCTTCCAGCCTCAGCACATCCCGCCGCCCCAGTGCTGGTGGGACCAGCTCCTGCTGGCACAGCTGAGCCTGGCACCCAGTGAGCCCGAGTCCTCACCCCTGCCCAGGGCCGCTCGTGGGGCCCGTTAAACCCAGGGGCTCCCCTCTGCCCCGAGCAAACGCACTCTGAGCACGGCACAGGGGACGGAAAGGTTTCCCCTGCCCCGGGAAAGCCCGGTCCTCCCAGGCCAGGCAAAGGCCTCTGTCGCTCATCCCCAGCCCCGGCGCAGCAGCAGGCTCTGCTGCACCCTCCCTTTGCTTGACAGGCTGGCCAGGCACGGTCACCGGCCAAGAGCCTCCTCGTTCCCACAAACACTGCAGTGCAGCACCAGCTCCAGCCCCAGTCCTGCCACCAGCACCGCAGCTGCTCAGCGAGCACCAGCACAGCCCTGCCCAGGGATGGGCACAGAGCTCCCAGGAGCAGGGACGAGATGCTGGGCGAGCTCCCCTCACGCCCACCCGCACAGCCGGGACAGGCTGGCAAGGCGGTTGGGAAGGGGTCTCCCAGCACTGGGGTCTCTGTGGCTCAGCAAGGGGTGCTGTGTTTGCAGCAGCTGCAGCATCCCACCCCTTCCCCAGTACAGCCCTGGGGGGGACAGGATGGAGGGGCACCACCAGCACTGCAGGGACCACGGGTGACCCAGCACTGCTGGCCCCGGGCAAAGAGAGCTGGAGCCCAGCGAGAGCAGACTCACCTGCATGGGTACAGCAGCTGCAGCACACGGCATCAGCACGGCAAACACACAGGTCACTGTGGGAGCTAGCAGTTCAGGTACCCACAGCAGTCCTCAGCAGTGGCACAGACCAGACCCATCCCAATGCCATCGCCATCCCAGACCATACCTGCCCCCTCCCTGCCAAGCACCATTAACCTCCCTGGAGGAGCAGGCTGAGCTCCCTCCCACCACACCACCCCAACCCCACAGGGAGACAGTGCCTCTTCCTCCTCTTATCACCCAGCAGGGCTGAGCACTGCCTTAAATCAGCTCATGTGCACCTGATGCCCTGGGCTGCACCCACTCAGGGCACAAATGAGCTTCAGCTGGCTGCCTCTGCTGCTCGTACAGCCCCCCAGCGCAACCCAGCACAACCCATGTCTCACCCATGGCTCACCCAGGGCTCCCATGGCTGAGCGGCTCCTGGCCTCCTCCACCCGCCACAGCCAGTGAACTGGAGCCAGGGAAAGGCACCGTGCTGGACCCAGGAGCCCATGCAGCCCCTCACCCGCAGCCCCTCACCCGCAGCCTTGCCAGCGAGCAGGGCCGGGCTGCGCGTGCTGCAGGGCAGCGAGGGGTCCGATGGCAGCAGGCGGCGAGGCTGGGGGCAGGAGCTGGCGGCCGCCCCGTGCGGGCTGCGAGGCAGCAGTGTGCCGAGGTGGAAGTAAAGAGTTACTGAGCAAGCAGACGTTCAATAATTCATGGTCACTGAACTGCAACAGGAACAACGACAAATAATAATACAGGAAAATGGGGAAAAACTTGAAATCGTTAGGCCAATGGTTCAAGCATGAAGACAGCGTGCTGAAGGAGCAGCGTGGCAGTCACGCCATGCACGAGCACAGGGGTTGATGCCAGCTGTGCCATGGGACCCTGCCCCTGGCCTGGCACCCCCAGCTCAAGGGCTGTCGCCCCACGGGGGCTGTTGAGGGCACGTGCCTGGCCCATGGGACGCCGAGCAGTGCTGTGTGCCAGCCCTCAGTGCCCTCCAAACCTGGTCAGCATGCAGGGAGCTTGTTCACATCTCCAAGAGGCAAGGAAGGCAGATCTGCTCTCCCTAATTATAATTAGTGATGCTTACCACGGGAGTTTGCAAACATGGTTTAATTAGAGCAGCCAGGCTCCCTCCGCACGCTGCACCCTCCCTGGGGTCAAGGACAGAGCAGAGCGAGGGAAGCACGAGCTGGGGGATGCTTGGCAGAGTTTGGCTGCTGGGCTCACGCAAGATGTACTCCTCTTCACCCACGGCCACGGGCCGGAGGGCTGGCAGGGCTCGGCTGGGCTGGCAGGGAGCAGGGATCGCCCCGGGCGCTGCCGGGACCGGGGTCGGGGGGGACACCCCTGCACGCTGTCTTGGCCAGAGGCCAGCAGGCGCTGCGCTGGGAAATGTAATCTATAGCCACAAGAAAGGGCTCTGAAGTCTCTAGATGCAGGAGCCTGCTTCTTCTGTCAAGAAGAAAAATAGCAAAGGGGCACAGGGAATTAGACAAAAGCCACACAGCAGCGAGGGAGGGTGGAGGGGAGCCAGGGAGAGCAGGCGGGGGCCAGCGGCAGCCCCAGCGTGGGCATGGCTCATGCCGCAGCCAGAGCCCCACGGCGGGATAGACCCGGCTGCGCCAGGGGTTCCTCGGCTGCTCCCCTCACTCCTGCCGCTGCGGAAGCCTCTGCTGTGCCTTGAGCTGCTGGGGTTCTCCCCAGCCCCGCGGTCAGGGGGCAGGCAACGTTTGCGGCTGTTCCCCCTGTCCTGTCACCCACGAGAGCTGCAGGATGCCCACCCGCGCTGCCCCACCCTGGCTCCTGGAAGACGAGGTTGGGGATGCGACTTGCATGTGTGGAGGCCAAAGCGCTGCGTGCTGCGGTGCTCCTGAGCATGGTGGGGGTCACGCAGCTCCCTCTTGCCGGGAGCACGGCTGCAGGCTGGACTCATCCCAGCGCTGGCCAGGCCATGCCACCGTCTGCAGCATCTTTGGGCTCATCCGAGCTGGGCCAGACTGGCACGCTGGCTTCTCCTTGCCGCCTGGCCATGGCCTGCGGCTGGTGCCCACATCCCCCGCGGTGCCCAAAGCCCTGCAGAGCTGGGACCACGATTGTGCCACCCATGCATGTGGGCAACGTCAGTCAGTGCCAGGAGGAGACGGGGCTGAGCAAGAGCAAGCCGCTGGCAGGATGCGACTCTGAGTGCTGCCAAGCCGATCACAGTTGGCCGTGGAGGCCAGGCAGCAGCAGGCAAAGCATCGCACAGGTTGAGCCAGGAGCAGGGTGCCTGGAATCGCTGTGTGCAGAGCAGCGACTTGGTCAGAGCTCCCCACAGGTCCCAGGCACTGGAGCAGGAACCTGGAAAACTAATTGCCTCTGTCACCAAACCTAGTTAGGAGGCTGGCCACAGGCAGCTGGAAACTGTAGCTGTTAACTCTTCCTGGCAGGAGCAGTGCTGGGACCAGACGGGTCCTGCACCCCAGCCCGCCCACAGCAGCTCCTCTCCCCACTTGCCCGGGCGCTGAGCCCCAGTGCTGCCCGCTCCTGCCCCACTGCCCATCTGCAGGGTGCATGCTGCCCGGACGCTGGCCGGCGAGTCCCCACTCTGCTGCATCGCGCTCTGGGCCCTGCACGCCATGGGGCACGCTGAGGGTCTTTGCGGGGAGAGTCTGGGGTGGGTGCCAGGGTCCTGGCCAGGGGATGCTGGCGGATGTGGGTGCCTCTGCATGCTGTGCAGGGTGCACCCATTGCACCTGCGAGGCCGTGCGGCGGCGAGAGGGAGCTGAGCTCAGTGTCTCGGTGACAGGTTTACAAATCACCATTGCTGCAGGAAGAGGGAGCTTGGCTGCCTCGGCATTCATCCCGGCGCTAATTACTGCCTCCCCGAGGAACCCGATCCATCTCGCTGTAATTGACAAAAGGCAATTAAAAAGCAGTTGTGAATAAAGGGGGACATCTCCGGAGGGCCTGGCAGGAGAGATTTAGGTGCTTTGCTCCCTGGCGCCTTGGATGCATTCCAGCAGTGTGGCTCGGGAGCGATGCTCAGGGCGGCCGTGCCCCCTCCTGCCCTGCTGCCAGCTCAGCCCCAGGGCACGGGCGCTCTGCCCTGCACCCAGCCCTCCGCTCGCCCCCGTCTCCTCCTGCCCTGCCAGCTGCAGGACCCCTGCCTGGTCTCCATACGGACCCACAGACACAGCCGGCCGCGTGCTTTCCGGCCACCTTCTCGCAGGCAGGGACTGGTGCAGGAGCAGCAGGACCACGCACCCACGTGAAGCCAACGCCAACACCCTGCAGAGAGACCGTCCAGGGGCTCCTGTCCAGCCTGCACTGGGATGAGCCCCCGAAGCTGGGAGAGCCCTGGCATGGTCCCCCACCAGGAGCTGAGGGAAACACGGGGAGAGGAGGGCAGAGCCGCGCTGGGAGCAGCACTGGGCCTGCCACGGGAGCGCCACGGCCGCTGCCTGCACCACTGCAGCACACGGCCTTGCGGGAGACAAAGGGCAATCAGCCGCGAGTGGCACGGAGCTGGGCGTGAAGAGCAGCTGATTGAGGAAGAGACGCGTCGGGCGCCTCTTGTGCAAAGCGATCTCCTGATTGTGAGAGCAGCAGGTGCGGGCGCTGCCAGCTCACCTGCCGAGACGCAGCCCTGCCCGCAGCGAGGGAACGAAGGGTGGGAGGATGCGCAGGGTGAAGGCCTCACAGAGCTCCGGCTCACAGGGGATGGGGGGCTCATTGTGCCAGGGCTGCAGCTGGCCTGGCTCTGCCCTGCATCCCCACACAGCAGTGCCCTGTGCCCCTGCAGGCATTTCTGTCCTGAGCCGGGCAGCGCTGCTCCACCTCGCAGGCACGGAACGCCTGGGGACCGCGCCGGGCAGCCCCGCCGGGAGGAGAGGGCAGGGGCACCGGGCATCTGGCCCCAGCTGAGGGATCAGCGCCTGTTGGCACGCGAGCCGTGCCTGCCCGGAGCTGTGCCAGCCGCTGGTCTGCCGGGGAGCCAGCCCCGCGCCACGGCACAGCGCAGAGCTGCCCTTTCCGCCTGCCACTCACTCAGGGCCAGTGAGAGGGGGAAGTGCCCGGGCAGAGCCCTGAAAGCCCCGGCACGTGTGGCTGAGGCAGCCCTGGCCCCTCTGCTCGCCCTTCTGCACCTGCAGCGGCACCCCGGGCTCCCCAACTGAGGGAACCCACCTTTCCTCAGCGCTGTGGTGGAGATGAGGGTCCCTGTCCCAGGGAGGGGGCTGCTGCAGGGCACGTGGGTCTGGCAGGGCCACCCTGCTTTCCAGTGGTGGCAGATGGCAGGATGTGCTGATGCCGGGATGTTCTTCACCATCTGTTGGGTCTAATTGACTTCCTGCAGAAGTTCTTAAAAAAAAATTAAGCCAGTTGCAAGAACAAAATTGTTAATTAAAAAACCTTTTGATTAGCTAGACAAATATTTACCAATTATGACTGACCCTGGCCACACTATTTTTTTTGTCTGCAAACTTGTCAGCAGTTATCTCAGCAATTACTCCTGCACCGAGGATGCCCCCGCGTAATCCCTCCCCTGGGGTGTCCCTGTGGTGGCAGGCAGGCCAGCGGCAGGAGGGAACCCGCTGCTGCCGAGTGAGGGCTGAGGCGCCCCGGGCACGGCCACACGCCAGCCCCACCCGCGCCCCCACTGCTGCCACGCCGGCTGCCCGGGACCCTGCTGCACCACCCAACTCTGCTCCCAGACCGCTGGTGTGACCAGCGGGACATGGCAAATCCCCCTTCCCCCCACCCTGCTGGCACCCCTCGGCCAGAGGCTGCAGGATGGGGAGCCTGTGCCCGTCCTATGTCAACGGGCCCTGGGCATGGCACAGCCCGTCACCCTTGGTGCTGTGCAGAGGCCGGACCAGAGCAACCGCTGCCTGCGGCACGTTGGCCCCCCTCCCAAGAGAGGACCCGCATGCTTGCGCCACACCGAGGGGTGTGCTGGGAGGGAGTCACGGGATGCAGCCCCAGCCGCCCGCTCCCAGGGCGGGACATCGGTTTTAATGTGGTAAGAAATTGATGGATGATTCTGAGCAAGCGAATGTTCAGTGTAAATTACCCATGTTAGGTTCCAATCCATGGCTAATTCATTAGACACACGTTTCTACACAAAAATAAAAAGGCTTCTGCATGCATTGTTCACCAAATGCTCTGAAGAGAAGTCGGGAGGCAAGGCAGGCTCTTGACCCACTCTTCTGGTTAAATCCTAATTCCCAGCCTCTCTGCTCCTGCTGTGATGAGCGGGAACGGCTCCAGCCCAGCCACACACCCTGCCAGGGAAGCGCTGCCAGTGCCTGCCGGTCCCCAGAGCCCAGCTGGCCGCAGGGCTCAGTACCCCTCTGAGACCAGGGAGGAGCATCTGGCATGGCACGGGGAGCACCGACCACCAGCTCTGGTGGGAGAACAAACCCCGGGCATCAGACCTGGTAAAACACTCGGATGGCTGCGAAAGCCCATTCCCATGATCTAGCACCATTTAGAGTCTTATTAATGGAGTGGGAGAGCTAATTGTGATTAAAGTAATGACGGCCCTAAACAGATAATTCTGCACTGAAGGGCAAGATAGATTTTTAAAAAGTGACTAAAAAAGGAAAAGACAGAGTAACCAGTCTTTAAAAATACTGAGATCAGTAAGTGAGGATTCATTTTTTTTATTAGCATGGGGATCTCAGGGGAGGCACACGTCTACATCCCCAGTGCCTGAGACTGCACAGCTCTTAATAAATGGCACGCCAGCGATGCTGGGCCTGCCCGCTTCATTACCATGACTACTGCACTCTGCTTTTACGGAAAACTAAATATTGAACAGAGAGCAGGTGCGCGGAGGATCCCAGTCCTCCCAAGCCATCAGCGCCATCTCCGCAGGCAGCCGGGACCCCTGGAGAGAGTGCTGGGCCACGGGGCCACGGGCCAGGCGGGGTGGCGAGTGTCCCCGTCCCCCGTGCCCGGCCGCAGGAGCCTTCACACCCAAGCCAAGCCCTGGGAAAGGGGCTCAGCAGGAGCTTAAAAGCTCCAGGCAGCTTAAAATTCCTGCCTGCGCGAAGCAGAGCGCCTTTCCCCGCCAGCAGCCGCAGGGAGAGCCCAGCCGGAACCTCACCTCACCTCACCTCACTGCAGGCTGCAGGAGCAGGATCCTTCCCGGCGCTGGGCACCCTCCTCCCCGTGCCGGCCGTGCCTGCCTGCGGCAGGGAAGCCGCAGCGCGCTCAGAGCGCTGGCCTGAGGCAGACACACCGCAGGGACGGGGGACACCGGTAGAGACACCTCACGTCCAGCCTCCCGCGGGGCTTGGCTGCTGATTTCAGCAGACTCCAGGACCTGGGCACTCAGCAAACGTCCCATGGCTCCTTCTTCCCGCAACAACTAGCACAGGAGGCAGAGAGGAAGGAGTTTGCATATCAGGGCTGCTGGCGGTTATTGCTTTCATAAATTGATGGCGTGGAAGCACTTGCGGTAAGCGAGACTGGAGGAGAGCCGGTGTCTCAGCACGGCTCCTGCCGGCACATGGCCTTCGCCTCCTCTTGCGTTTCGAGGGCTCCCCAGGGCCCGGGCACCTGCTCCCTGGGTGCCCCCGGGGCGTTCTGCTCCCCCGAGCTCTCCCACCCTCGCTGCGCGTTTCTCTTCACCCTGCTAAATGTTCTAATACTGCAAAAGATCCATCAGAAACCTTCCACTCCAGAGGGATATATATTATCTAAATTTGATAAGACAACTTAATTTCTCTCCGTGTCTGTTACTGGCGATAAAACTGGGAGACTTTTATGACCCAGAGTCCTCTGTAAGATTGTCAGGAACTTATTATACAAGGTATAACTGGATTTCTCTGCACAGATGGCTCGCAGCCATGAGCTGTAACGCAATTCTGCAGCACATTTGGTAGAATAAATGCAAAGAGCTTGTTACAGTGAGTTAGATAAGAGAGACGGGAACACGGTTCTCTCAGGCTAATTCGGCATCTGATCCGCCTTTTCCCTCGCTGTGAAGGACGACTTGGAGAAGCACATTTCACGCTGAGGAAGGAGCCAAGCCCTTCCCTGTGCCACCCGGGACCGGCGCGGCAGCCAGCGTGGTGCACTTGGAGGAACAGGACGCAGCACGCCACAGCAGAGCTGCCCGCCTCGGCCCTTCGCGCACGCAGTGGCCGTTTCCCTGGCAAAGCAGCATGGGCAGGTGCCTTCCTGCACGGCGGTGAGGGACGGCAGGTCCCTCTCTGAGGCCCTTACGCAGGCTCATCCGTTATAGTTATCACACAACCCATTCAGGCTCTGACCAGATAAAGACTGGTGATTTTTCATTTACTGATTTTTTATTTCAGCATCCTGTGGGCAGGATGCCATGCAGCACACTCATTTATCTCAATTTGCTCCCTCCCACCTCCCATCCCTAATTTTTCAGCAGAGCCTCGGAGGTGAAAGTCTTATCTATGTGGTTCTCCTGCACACGGAAAGCAATCGTGGCCTCTCCTTGTAGGGGCCCCGACGGGGCTATTTGCTGTTGGAGCACTGGCTACGCGCACTGGAGATGCAATTGGTGCCTCCACAGCCGCACGTGGCCCTGGGCCAAGCCAGACCCTGTGCTGCCGCACCCAAGGCTGCAGCGGGGCTCACGCGTGGGGCTGCAAAGGTTCCTGGTCATGCAGTGGCTCTTCAGCGACCATCCCTGAACAACAAATACCCCCAAACTCAGATCACGTTACAGCGAGTGGAACCACTGGGAACCACCAGCCAGTGACAGCATCTTCCTTTCATGGCGGCTTGGGCCGCCCGCTCTCCTGCAGTCCCGGCGAGCTGCACGCCCTGGCACGGGCAGAGCCAGCCCCGCACACCCTCCCCGCGGCTGCTGGCAGCACCCGTGCGCACAGCATCCCCCACACTGGCTGCTCGCTGTGCCCCAGCGCGGGCTGGGCCAGGCCGCTGCCTGCGCCCCGCCTGCAGCCCCGCGCCGCAGCGGGCCGCCCCTGCGGCCATCCAGGAAAGCGGTGCGGGTCCCCAGCCCACGAACCCCACGGGGCCGGGAGCCTGCAGCACAACGCGGCCACATTAATGCCGGGCAGAATACGTTGTTATGTGCATCAGGTTTTGTAATGAAACATGTTTAAAATTCAATAGAAAGAAAGATTAAAAAATAAGTTTCTTATCTAAAGCAGCCGAAGAGCCAGTGAGGAAATTATGAATGTCTCGTTGTACAAGGTTAAAGAGTGAGAGCTGAGGCATGAAAAGGCAGGAGATAAGATGAAATATTTTCTGTTCGAATGAATGGGCTCCACTCTTCTCCGTAATAAACGATCAGTGTCAATATGACAAATTAATTCTGCATTGAGCTCCATTCAGTGTGTGCAGGGCAGGGAGGGGCCAGGGGAGCGGCAGAGGCCACAGCCTCCACCGCAGGATCCATGCCGCGGAGCGAAGCCAGCACTTCACAGCCAGTTGCTCTGGGATCGTCTCCTGCAGGGTGGCGCAGGAGGGGCCCTGCATCCCCCGCAGCCGCGCTGGGCCCAGAGCCGCGGGCCGGTTCTGCAGCCCCTCTCTGCAGCTGGCGGGAACCCCTGGCCAGCAGTGGGGCTCACAGAGCATCCAGTGCCCAAATGGGGACGGCCCCACCGTCCCAGAGCTGCCTGCTGCACCAGCTGCAGCCTGGCCCCAGAAAAAGGTGGCTGCTGCATGGAGGATGCTTGTGATCCCACGGGCTGGGTTTCACCGGCCCCCCGTGCTGGCAGAGGGGACAGGGGTGCCCCTGCTCTGAGCGCTCCTCTGCCTGCGGGGAGAGGGGGATGGCAGCCGGAGCCCAAGGACGAGGGGACAGAGATGACACGTCCCCGGCTGGCAGTTGCAGTGGCTGCAGCAGAGCTGCGCCAGCGTGAGGAGCTGGCAGAGCAGCCAGGTGACCCCGAGGAAGAGATTGGGCCTTTTCAAAGAGACAGTGACAAATGAAGCTCCCTTCCAGCTCCAGGCGTGGAGGAAGGGCGCAGGGAGGCAATTCCAGGAGCTGCGAGCTGAAGGTCACCCAGGAGCCGGACAGTGCTGCCATGGGGCAACGGGAGCCTCGGATGGGACAGTGCAGGATGGGACGGTGGGTGCGGGACCCACATGGCAGCGCCAGAGGTGCAGGCAGCAGCGGGAGGAGAGGGGGAACAGGAGCCATCCCCAGCCCGGGAGAGGACGGGCGGGGAGCAGGGGCCCGCGGGTGATGCTCCAGAGCACTGTGGTGGGAGCCTGGGGTCGCGGCCCCAGGACGGCTCTGCCAGACCCAGCGCGGTCCTGCCGGAGCCCCCGCACTGGGAAGCAATGCTGTGGGGCCTCGTTTCCCACTGATGAGCAGTGAACCCAGGGACACGAACACAGTTCCTTGGGGTGAGAAGCAGGCTGTCCGCCCAGGCAAACCCGGCAAACGGGCACCGGACCTGCTGCTTTTGAGGCATCGCTCCTGCCAGGGCCGCAGCTACCTGTCCTGCTGCAGCCGAGCCGGTGTGAAGGGCTGCGCCGAGCAGGGCAGGGGGAGGACGGCCATACCAGCCCGAGGGTCTTGGTGGAGGCACAGTCAAAACAGCGGCTGTTATTATTCACGGGAGATCCCTAGCGCAAGACGCGTTGGCACAGAAGACAAATCGCAGCCGACACACAACACTGTTGCTCCGTGTTTATCTCCAGCTGCCTGGGGGCACGAGCAGGTGAAGTTACAGGAGACCTGGGGCGGCAGGAGCTCAAAGCCGCCACAGCCTCGAGCGGATGCATGGCCCCAGCCCAGCCCAGCACTGGCCCCTGCCCAGCCGGCCGGGCGCAGGCAGGGATGGAGCAGAGCTTTGCCCTTGTGTGGGCAGGCAGACATCTCCATCGCTACCACGGGGCAGGGCCGGCTGCTGCTAGCGAAACAGGGGGCTGCCCCCCGGGATGCAGCTTCGCATGAGCGTCGTGCTTTAGCCCCACTCAGCAGCTAAAATACCACGCAGATGCTCGCCCACACTGCCCTCACCGCTGTCTGTAGAGGGACAGGGAAGAGAATCAGGAAACAAAAGATGGCAACACTCTTGGGTTGAGATAGAAACAGTTTAAGAGAACAACAGAGGAAAAGGAAACAGAAATGGAAAACAATAACAAAAAAAACCCAAACAAAACACTTACACACATAACTCACCGTACAAAGCTCATGGCAGATCCTGATGCCCAGCTCCCTCCTGAGTAGCAGTACCCTCCCCCCTACACCGTCCCATGGGATGGAACAGCCCTTGGGCCAATTTGGGCAAACTGTCCCAGCTGCTGGCTAATTAGGAAACTGTCCCAGCTGTGTCCCCAGCCACAGGGGCCACCAGCTCCAGATCTTCTCCCGGCTCAGGTGAGAATTAACTCTGTCCTAGCCAGAACCAGGACAGTGGGGGACAGCATTTGTGAGGACAGGCTTGGTTTGCAGGTCCCCAGGACAGTGTCGGGCACCCAGCACTGCTGGTCCCACGCCGCCGTGCTGCCGCTGGCTACACCGCTGCAGAGCGACAGGCGCTGCAGCGGTCAGCAGAGCCGGGTGGGAAGGCTCCCTTCAGAGGCGCAGCAAGTGCTCCTGCATTGGCACCCGGCTGCCCCAGCAGGCGATGAGCTGTGCCGTAGTGTTCCCCCGCGCCGCAGCACCGCGGGCCGGCGCAGGAGCCTGGGGAGCTACAGCAGCTGGGCTGCAGGGCCTGCTCCTGGAAGAACTAACTGCCTTCCCCATCTTGTTCTCAAAACACTGACACTGGAACTGAAATGGAACAGCATCTCAACAGCTGAGATTAAAACAAGAAAATCAGTATAGAAATGATGTTTGTTAAAGCGAAATAGCTAATATAATCCTCAAAGGATTTTTCCTTTTGACTTAAAAAAAAAAATCTAATATCTTCATTTCCATACCTTTTTTAAGCTAATTTGTGGAAAATTAAAATGGTGAGCCCACAAAGGCTGCAGTTTAATTGAATCTTGCATCAGCCCTTGGTGAGCAGTCTCTCTTGGATTCCTTGATTAGTTCCCTCCATTAAATCATTTTTGCATCGTTTAGCTGAGATACTGTCTTCTGGCGGGCCTGGGACTCGGGGACCTGGATAACTCAGTCTCCATCTGAGCAGATGTAAAACGACACGCCACGCTCTGGAGAAATGTCTCATTTGGCCTCCCGCGTCTGCAGGACTCACTCCTGCGCCTCGCTGGCCTGGGAGGCGGCCGGTGCTGGGCCAGCTGCGGCTCAGCACATCCCCAGGCACTGGATGCGGCGATGCGGGACTTGCACCCAGAGCAGCCGGAGCGAGCCCGGAGGCAGCAGGACGGAGGGCAGCAGGAGCAGCACTCAGCACCAGACGGCTTAGAGAGGGTGCGTTGGCCCGGCTCTGGGGGACGCAGGGTGCAGCGAGGACCAGAGCGCAACATCCTGTCAGGGGACGCCCCTGCGCTCTGCCCGCCCGGCAGCACCCACGCACGGCGCTGCAGGCACC
Organism: Tetrax tetrax; assembly: GCA_009806455.1. NCBI lineage: Eukaryota > Metazoa > Chordata > Aves > Otidiformes > Otididae > Tetrax > Tetrax tetrax. Next base: position 85,724 of record WHYT01013211.1, read on the forward strand.
GGGCCCCGGCATAGGGCACGCACGCAGGATGCGGCCACAGTATGGGGAGCCATGTGAAGTTCATCCTCTGCCTCTCCCTGCTGAACATCCCCTCTCTCTAAACACGGATAAATTACACCTGCGGGGTCGACTCATAACTCAGTCTGAAGAGCATTGACCGCCTCCCTGTCCCATGGCACAATGTCCTGACAGGGGCAGAGCCACTAAATCTCTCTGAAGCCACCATCTGCAGCTGCACACCAGGACAGCCAGCATGGCTTCGGCGGGGGAGCCATGTCCCAGCCCCGCAGCTGCCCGGCACTGCCCTGCTACGTTACAGAGATGCGAGCACTTAATGAGCCAACTGGGCCTCACGCATCCCCCCCAGGGCACCTCTCCCTGCCCCGGCCCGTGGCACACGCGTTTTCTGGTGGCCTTGTCAGGCTATCATGTCCTGTAGATTAAAACAGATTTATATAAAGTCCTTTTCACCCCATTAGATTACTCTGGATTAACCTTGATTTCAGTAATAGATGCTATAAATGTAAGTCCCGCTCAGGGGGATTTTATCCATATGTTCTTGGAAGGCAGAAAGTAGATAAATTCTTAGAGAAGGTCTTACTGAGCGATTAGAAAGATTTAACCTCTTCAGAGCCAGCCGGAGCTGTGTGCCCCTCTGCGGGGTGAGTTCTCAGCCCCACTGCCTTGGGCAGTGCCCCAACGGCCCCCACCCCGGCGCTGGGGCATGTCCTGCGCTGCTGCTTGGGGAGGGGGACACAGTGCGTGGTGGGACACCAGCCTGACTCTGCTGCTGCGCGGAGCCACCCTGCCAGCAAGCTCAGCCCAAAGCACACAATGGAGGCAGCCCTGCCTGCTCGGTCCTCTCCTGAGGGACGCTGGCATGCACATGCAGGGCTGCGTGGGCAGGGCACGCCGCCGGCCAGCCATTCCAGCTCTGCGGCAAAGCCCTGACTTTGCACCTGAGCGAGGGTCCCACAGCGGTTTCCCCCTGCACCCCTCAGGACTGCAAGTGCCCCGGAGTGGCTGGGTACCAGCGAGCACGGGAGCTTTGCTAGCAAGTCCTGCACTGCCTCTTCAGAGCCAAGGGCTGCTGCTGCCCTTCATTTACAGCCTGTGGTTCCTTGACAGCTTCATGCTTTTTCCATCACCAGAAGGGAAAAGCCTGTTGGGCAGAGCAGACTGCAGTCCTTTCAGTGTTTTGACGGCTGAGAAACAGTTAATTCAAGGAGTGATGAAGGCAGGGTGAGGAAATTCAAGCAGCTGTGAGAGCAGAGGAAGGAGGGGGCCAGCACATCGCTGTGCCTGGCACATGCATGCATCTGCAGGTGCGGCCCAAAGGGGTGGCAGCAACAAAAATAATTCCCCATCCCCTCCTGCTGCTATTAAATTGCTCTGAGCGCAGGCTAGAGCCAGTGCCAAGCTCAGCTCTTCCAGGAGAGGCTGGCCAGCAAGTTGCCTTCTGCTTACTGATCAGAGAAGCACCTAACAGAGTTTGGCGCTGGGCTGGGCTGTGGAGGACTGGCCCTGCTGGAAGCCGCTGCACTCATGCAGACTGCATGGTAGAGAAGCGCAAGCTGTTGACAACGGACGAAAGTAGTGAAGAGGAGCCAGCTCCACAAAGCCCCGCAGTTGCTGCAGAGAGCCGGGGCGTGCTAGGGTGGCCCGTGAACACGCCGGCTCCCGGGAGTCATCGGTTCAGGCTGCAGCGCTGCTGCAGAGCGCTCTCGAGGCTGGAGTGCGTGGGAAGGGCTGGTACCACCAGCTTTTGCCTTACTTTAGCATTCATCATTGACCGTCTATCATGGTCCTGGCAGGGAAGAGGCAGCAGCAGGAGGGGGCTGCAGCAGAAGCAGCAGAGCGGGGTCCGTCAGTGTGCTGCGCATCCCCCCTCCTGACCCAAGGTGCCCGCAGGCTGGGGGGAGGCTGGCCGCGCTGCCAGCATCACCTTGCTGGGGCGGGGTGCCATGTGCGCATGAGGCAATGGACGTGCAGGATGGGGCAGCCCTCGCAGAGCGCAGCCCGGCCCAGCGCGTTGCGCAGGCAGCCCAGTCGGCCGAGGGCACGCTGGCCTGTGCCCAGTCCATCAGTCCCAGCAGAGGAGGGCCAGGGAGAGCCAGCTGCCTGTCCCCGCTCATCTCCCGCAGCCAGGCTGCACAGCATGGTACCTCTGCGCACGTAGCAGACATGCACTGGAGGTGGACTCACAACGTTAGCAAAGTTTGATGAAAATGCGGTCAGCAGTGCTGTGCAGCCAGGGCTCCACCTGATGAGCTGTGACACGAGGACGGCCAAGCCAGCCAGGCTGGCATCAGCAAGAGCACTCCGCTAGGCAGCAGGCATGTGGGATGCACAGTGAGTAACACACCGCCCGCCCTCAAAGGCCAGCGTGTTCGTTAGTGCCTTGACCTCGCTGCCTCACTCCCCTGCCAGCATCTACAGCGCAGCCGTAACCACGAATCTCCCTGGGGAGGGGACACCCCACGTCCCTCGCATCAAGCAGGGCCCATGTTCCGTCCTGCCTCTGCTCCTCCTGCAGCAGGAGACGTGTCCTGTGCTGGCTTCTGTCCCTCTAAGGGCTACATCCTTCCCCCCACCCCACAAGGGCCGTGGCTGGGCACAAAGCTGTTTTTGCAGCACGGTGTGCGCCGCTGGGCTCTCCTAAGCTGGTGACCGCTCCCCCATAACCATCGGCTGGGTCAGGGCTGCTGCCAGCAGCTCTGGAGGGAGAATCTCTCTTGACAGCCTGCTCCTCGCTGGCCCTGAGCATCCCTGCCGACCACTGCACAGCACCACAGTAGCGTCAGCTCCTGCCTTAATGCTGCTGCCACTGTGAATTTGCAGAGCAAAATTAGAAAAAAAAACAAACCCTGACAGGCTGCCAGGTTCCCCGTCCAGAGGCAAGTCTCTCCGGAGGGCAGCTCTGCAGGCTGTACCATGCCGCATTGCTCTTCCCTGCTGACCCGGCTACTCCGCACGCCCGCTGAGCCTGCGCCTGGCTCTGCCCGCACCCGTGGCACTGCTGGCCTCCCCGGGCCCCTGTTCCTCTGGGCCCAGGAGCCTCCACTGACTGGACCTCTCCTCGGGTTGTGGCTGCCACGGTCATCACCACACGTCTGGGGTGTGCCAAGCCCAGGCACTGAGCAGGCGCGAGCCCCCAGCGCCCTCGAGACACACCCAGGGCTGGCTGGTGCTCACAAAGCACGGTGGCCACGGGCAGCACAGGATGCTGCATGGCTGCTGCAGCCCCCAGGCTCGCAGGGAGCAGCTGGGGCAGAGCAGGCCCAGGGCCGGTCTTGTGCTCGTGCAGCCACCAGGTCAACAGCAACGGGGAGCACAGAGAACCCTGCCCACGCACGGCGCGGTCCCAGGCTGCACCGTCCCCAGCCACTGCCTCGAGGTGCCCGGGTTTGTCCTGCTGTGCTCCCCTCCCAGGGGGCGAGGAGGTCTTACCGAGACGTACAGAAATTCTGTCTGCTGCCATGAGCTGTCACCTCCGATTCTGCTGAATATTTAAAAACTGCCTGAATCTGAAGTGACAAATCCATCATTGACCATCTGCCACTCTGCACGGTCACCCTGCAGCAGTCCCTGACATTTCCAGCTCTGCCCTGACATGAGCCAGTAACTCGGCGATGAAAGGCATCAGCCTCAGCAGGCTGACAGGCGCTGCCCCCGCCAGCCCCAGGCCCCTCCACATCCCAAGCAGAAGGGACAGCCGGGGTACAGGAGCCCCTCCTGCCCCTCCCCAGCGCAGACTTGGTGACTGGCTGCTGAATCCCACTGAACACGCGGCTCCATGTGTGCCGGCCCCACCGCTGGCACAATCTGCGGGACAGAGCCTGCGGGACACCCCGCCGAGGGTACAGCCACCCTCACGATGGACAACGCACCCCGGGACCTCTCCCCTTCCCCTGGCAGCAGCTGTCCTGTTTACTCCAGGACTGGTGCCCTGCAGACCCACAGCTCCAGGGAACTGGCTGCTCTAAGGCAGGGCCGTTCCCAGGAAAAGAGCAAACGTGGATTGCCACTCATCCCCTCGGCAGCAAAACACTCACACTGCTCTGCCAGGATGTGGCAGCTCCTGCAAGGCAAGCCCACGCTCAGCCCTGTCCCTCCCTGCCACCACAGGGACCGGGCAGAGGGGGTCCCCTAGCTGCGAGGGGCTCGCCCCCCCTACCTCCTCCCCACACGGGGTGCAAGAGAGCCTTACAACTACCAGCTTCCCAGCAAGGCTGCTGCACCCTGGAAACCGTGCCGTCCAGCGACCCCTTCTACCGACCCCTTCTACTGGGCTCGGTGACAGAGGCAGTTGGTGGCACCGCTCGTCCTGGGCCCCGAGCCAGCAGCAGTCCCGGCGCTGTGGGCCAAGCCCCACAGCCCCGGCCGCGCTGGGTGCCTGCGGGACCGCTCCTGGCAGCCCTCCCGCCGAGGAACCGCGCCACAGCAAACCCACGGGGCTTCTCAGCACCGCTCCCGTGCCCGCAGCGGCCCGACAGGGTGGGCGAGTGCGGCCGGGTGCCAGGAGACCCCACGGGGGATGCTGGGGGCCGCGGCACTGCCCCTCCAGCTTGGCTCGGGCCGGGAGCAGGGGCAGCGGGCGAGCTCCCGCCTGCCGTTCGCTCCCTGCTTGTAGCTGGCACAGAGCTGCAATTTCCAATCAACCTGCTGCTTGAGCTAATTGTGCTGTAATTGCTGAGCTGCGCTCCCTCCTGTTTCACCAGAGCGCGGCGGCTCCTGCGCTCCTCTTGGCAAGCGGCGCCCCGCCGCCGGGCCCCCGGCTCCCCCAGCCCCCGAGCAGGGGCGGTTTTCCTTCACCCCCTCAGCCGGCAAACACCCACCACCTCCCGTGCCTGGGAGCCGCTGGGCCCTGTGCGAGCCCCTGCTGGGAGCAGCTGCCGGAGGGCAGAGGGGGGCCGGGCCCCCCAGGGGCAGGCGAGGGCACCTCTCCGGGAGACCCCTCTGCCTCCCTGGGACGTCTCTAGCCGGTTTCATTTTGAGATAAAACCTGTGCAAAGGGCGGAGCACAGCGGACCGAGCCCGAGCCTGGGGCTGCCCGCTGTCCCCCTGCGAGCCGAGGGGCTGGTGGGCACCGAGGGACGGCGAGGCCGGGTCACCGGTTGCCGTTCCGGACGCTGCGGGGGCTGGGCTGGCTGCCGGCAGCTCCCGGTCTCTCCCCCGTGCTGACACCGCAAAACGTGTGCGTCCTCCGTGCTGTCCAGAGCCCCCTTCTGCCGACCCGGAGACACCAGAGCCCGCGGGACAGCACAGGGGACAGCAGGCGCGCGGGGACGGGGACACGGGCAAGCCGGTCCCTACAGAGCAGGGAGTGGGCTCGGTGCCCCCGGGCTCAGTCCCCGCCCCGGGCTCGGTGCCCCCTGCGGCCGGGGTCGCGGGCGGGCGGACTCCCTTCGCTGCGGGGGGGGCGGGGTGCGCAATCAGCGCTAATCAGGCAGCTCCCTAATTGCCCGGGCTCCTGCAGGGCGGTGATGGCTGGAGGGCGCAGCGGGCGGGCGGCTCCGGCTGCCATCCCCATCCCGTCCCCGTCCCCATCCCGTCCCCATCCCCATCCCCATCCCGCCCAGCGCAGGTGTCTTTTCTCTAAAGTGTTTAGAAGGAATGAGAGTTGAAAACTCACACAGACGCTGCAATTCTTTCAAGCAAAAATGTTTTTAAAGGCATTTTTTTCTGAGAAAATGTGCTCCTCCATGGCCCAAGAGTTGTTCTCCAAGGGCCGCGTGTCCCACAAAGCGTGGCTGGGCGCTGTGTGGGGGCCGCGTCCTCGCTGGGTGCTCGGCGCGGGAGCCAGGGCAGGTTGGCGGGGCGGCTGTCCGAGCTGAGGGGCACCACGCGGCAGCGGGGGGCATGGGGGCCTGGCAGAGGGTCCCGCCCTGCACGCGCCACTTGGCTGGAGCAGCCTGTCCTCAGCACAGGCTTCTCCTTCGCACGCATCTTCACCTGGCAGGCTGGCCTATGCAAATTCCCACCATAATCACACTGAGAGCTATCAAACTATCTAATTTAATTTCTTTGTGAAAATAAATAGCTAAAGTGGCCCTAGGTACATGCATAAATACTTCAGCTTTATGTTGGGCCTGTTATTACTTCTCCCAGCTTGTGCAGTTGTAACGCACACTTAATAAGTACATATTTATTGCACATCTCGTCCTGGTGGAATAGTGAGGGTTTTTTTGCTGAATAAGCAGGAAAACAGCTTAGTCTGTAATAAAAAAGGGAAGGAGTTAAAAGAAAACATGCTGGGTAATTAATGATTGGGCTTTGAACAGCCATAATTTTTTATTAAGCAAGTATGCAAATATGGCATAAGTGGCTGTGTTAGTATTCAATGGCTTTTTTTAAACATTGACGGCTGATGTCTGGTAAGACTATCTCTCTTCTTTACACCCGTGTGCACAGAGACACGATAGTGAGCAAACATGAGCATTTCCACGTGTCTGTGCAGGTATTTGGGAGCGTGTACACAGGGCGCGTGCATCACTCGCGTGCAGCCCTGGCCAGCGAGTGCACACGTGGCTTTGTGCCGCTCCCCAGGTCTGCACAATACACTGCCTTATCTGCCTCCTCGCCTGCTGTCATCCATTGTCTCTGTCTTTCTGCTGCTTGCTTTGCCTCACTATACGTTTGCTGCATGCTTCATTAATCCTGATAAATATGTGGATTAGTGCTACACAGGGCTGGGGAGACCGGGCTGGGAGAAGCAGCTTCAGGGATGCTGCCACCACTGAGCTTCCAGTACCCTGCTCCTGCCTGCCAGCACTGGCACCCAGCCAGCTGCGCGTCCACCAGCCGTGCCCAACGGCGCTGCCGGGTCCCTGCTGCAGCCCCGGGACAAGGTCTTACTGCATATGTGGCATCTGTGGCTGTGGAGAGGGGAGAGCAGGCAGCCCTGGAGTGCTGTCGTGGCTTCGCCCCACTCAGCAGCTAAAATACCGCAGTTACTCACTCACTCCCCCTCACACCCCCCACAGTGGGCTGGGGAGGAGAACGGGGAAAGAAAAGAAGGCAAAACTCATGGGGTGAGATAAAAACAGCTTAAGAAAACAACAGAGGAAAAGAAAACAGAGCTAGAACACAAAACAAAACAACCACTAACAGAATATACTTAAGCACGTAACTCACAGTACAAAGCTCAGAGTGGATCCCAATGCCCAGCTCCCTCCCCAGCAGCAAAACCTGCCCCTCAGCACCGTTCCCACTTCATACCCTGAGCTTATGGCCTATGGGATGGAACAGCCCACGGCTAATTTGGCCTGCCCATTCCAGCTGTGTCCTCAGCCACAGGGGCCAGGAGCTCCAGCTCCTCTCCTGGCGCTGGTGAAAATTAACTCTGTCCTAGCCAGAACCAGGACAAGTGCAGGGCAGGGAGAGGGCTGACAGCCCCGGGGCTGCTCCCAGAGCTCCATCCTCCCTGTGAAGCCTCCAGCAGCCCTGCGAAGCAGAAATTTCCCATGCAGAGCTGCTCCTTCCCTGAGCACCAGCACCACAGTCACGCAAGACGGGATGGGCACACAGGTGACAGAAAGTTACTGAGCCGTGGCCAAACCAGCCAGGGCTATCGCTCCTCTGGCTGCCAGGGACCGCTGCGGCCTGTGCGGACCCGGAGGCACGGTGGGGCAGTAGAGGGGCTGTCATGGGCTGCACGAGCCTTCGGCTGGCCCATCTCTGCAAGCGGGGTCCCACGGGAATGGCTGTCCTGGGGCTCCAGGGGCAGGAGGGCTGGGCCAGCACCGCGGGCATCCCAGCCACAGGCTCTGCTTGGGGGCTGTGGCTGCTGTGGTACAAGTGAGCACCAGAGACCGTGGGGGCTGCCCGCCAACAGCACGGGGAGGCTTCACTCCCCGAATGAGTCCTGCTGCTCCGTAGTCAGAGAAGACAGCTTGATGCAGCAGGTTTTGATACGCTGAGCTGGAGCTCGCTCCCTGGAGAGCAGACCCTGAGTCCCCGTCCCCACCAGAGCAGCAGGGCAGGAATGGGTGCCAGCCAGTGAGGACAACCAGGCTGCAGGAGTGACAGGGCCACGGCAAAGCACACCATGATGCCGGCAAATGGCAAGCCGATCTCCCCGTTAGCCTTCACTAGCTGGTGGCTGAAAGACAACACGAGTTTAAATTAAGAAGACATCACAATGGTCCCAACTGTGTTGCCGCTGTGCTCGCAAAGCGCCCGACAGCTGCTATTTAATACACCTTCATGATCTGTCAGGGCATCTGCATGCTGCACAGCACAGCGGCTGTGCCTCAGCACACGCATGCTTCTGCGTGGCTGCACGCCTCCACACGCAGCCCACAGCACCTGCCTCTGCATGTGCCCGCTGCTGAGCGGGCATGACCGTGGCACGGGCGCACGTGCTGGGGCAGGATGGCCCCACTCAGCCCCGCTTCTCGGTGCTGCCAGCCTGGCCGTGGTGGTTGGGGTCTGCTGCTGGGGCAGCGGGTGTTCCTCCATCACCAGAACGCCTTGCTATGGCTCCGTGCGTGCCTGTGTGCTGGGCAGCGGGGTGTGCCCGTGCACGTCCCTGCGCTGGCCATGGCTGTGGTGACACAGTGCTCTCGCGCCTGAACCCCTGGGAGCCGTGGGGCAGCTGGAAGGAGCCTGGCTGCAGGCTGGTGGAGCAGAGGGGTGGCAGGGCATCCACTGCGGGGGGGAGACAGCGTCATGCCAGGATTGCTGCTACCAGCACCGCAAAGTGGTGATCACTTGGTATTTATACTGCCTGCTCCCAACGTGAAGCTTGCTAATGACTCCCACTGACACAGGGGTCTGCTTCGATCAGGAACTGCCAAGGCCACAGCAGCAAGAAGTGTTCTCAGCCATGGATTTCCCTGCCAGGCTTGTGCATTTCCCACCTATTTAGTGACAGTATTGGAAACGCAGCCCAGTGTGTTAAGCCATTTCAGATGGCATTCACTGCGCACCAGCAGCTGTGCAGCTCATGCGTCGGTGCAGGGAGACCCGCGGGCGCTGCCATGGGAGCCCTGGGCACTGCACAGATCGGGTAGCAGTGGGCGTCAGGAGCTGGGAACCGCTCGCTGTGACGGCGCAGGGGCTGCCAACCCCAGGAGGCCTGGGTCACTGAGACCACCGGACCCCTGTGCCAGGCACTCCCCACCTGTCCACGTGCGGCAGCGCCCAGGGCAGGAGCCAGGCACTGTTTACAGCTTCCCTCCGTCTGGCTGCCCTAAAGAGCGAGGTCTGGAGCCCGGCCGGCCTGCGCTCACCTTGCTGCAAGGAGCACAGCAGACCCCCACGCCCTGGGAGCATCCTGCACAGCCTGGGGGATACCGCAGAGAAATGAGTGCGGGGACGAAGCACCAGCACCTCTTCATTTCAAAGGTGGTAAGTGGGAGAAGGAAAGGTCATCTTCCCGGGCCCCTCACTGGAGGAGCAGAGAGCTGCAGCGCAGAGCTTAGCGCAGACCTGCTGCCTCAATTATTTATAGGTACCACGGGTAGAACATGTTTTAATGACATTTGTGCTGGAGCTCAGCAGCGCGGATCTGCACTGAGCCAAAAGGAATATGTCAGAGGCTTTACGGACGGTAAAAGCAGCACGTCAATCACAGTGGCAGGCTCACCCCGGTCCCTGTACCGGGCTCCCCCTGCCCTGCGGAGAGCCTGCCCGCAGCCCCCGTGATGGATTGATGGGCAAACCCGTAGACACACAGTCATAAGTCACCGGGTTTTTTTACGGGTAAAGCGCAAGTAATAAGCTTTCCCGCTAGAATTAGAATGACATCCTGGAAAATTATGCTCTGGTTTTACAGCAGATGACGGAAAAGTGATGGATGCCTTGGGAGGGGGTGCCTGTCCTCCCATTGGGCAGCCACGCCTCGATGCCAGGCAGGACCTCAGCCCCTATGTCGGGCAGCTGGGGGGAAGCTCTGCGCTGGTGGGTTCATGTGCCCCTCCACCCCATCTGCCCAGTCTCCCCGCCTGCCCCACACTGACCCTCCTCAGCCCTGGTGTGGTGCAGACCAGGAGCCACAGCCTGGCAGGGGAGCTGGCTGCCCCGGGGTCCCAGTAACGCCTGTTGCTGTGGTGGCAGGAAAGGGATGTGTCTCTGCCTAACCTTATTGTCCTGCAGCTACCTTCCCTCTGCAGCTGGTGGGCTGGGGTCCGCAGGGTCCTGGCAGCCTGACCTGGAAGTCGCAGAGGCTCCCGAGGAAGCTGGCTGGACGTAACACACTCTAGCACCTCGGCAGCTTGCTGGAGAGGAACCCAGGACACCGAGCGTGATGCTGCATCTCCAGCTCGTCCATGCATCCGGCAGCATGCCATGTTCTGGGATTTAAAGCTAATTGGTCCTAGCGTCTCTTTGCATTTCTGCTTGCAGAATGTCATTTTCTTCAGAAAATGCTTTTTTGCAATTACTGTGAATCACTCATGAAAAGCAAGCGACCACATATTGATTTGAGCCCAGCAAAAGCACCAGAGCCATTTAGAGTAGATTAACTTTTTCTGGAAAATGGTTTCACAGTTATTTAAAGAGCTTAATCAGTTCATTTCAGGTCGTTTACCATTGTTTCCATGGCCTAGCCCCCCCACCACATCCCCCTCTCTGCTGCAGGAAGGGCTGAGCCCTTCCCGGGCGGAGGTGCGCAGTTGGGAAGGAGCCCTTGGCCCCGTGGCACCTGTGCTCCTGGTCCCTGCCGGCACAGCGGGCGCTGCACCGCGGCTCCCGGGGTGCACGCAGGATGCCGATGCCTCCTCACCGGTGGAAGCAGGAGCGTGCCCTGCGCCAGGCATGGCAGAAGGAACCAGAGAGCAGCATTTCAGGGAAGCAGCCCCTGCTGCAGGCCAGTGGCTCTGGGAGCTGAACGCCCACAGCGAGCCATGCCTGGACCTGATGCACCCAGGCTGACAGGCCTTGCAGAGCTGCGCGGAAGGGCTCCGGAGAAAGCTGCGAGCAGTCAGAGCACAGCTTTCGGCTGCCTGAGAGCTGTCTTGGAGCCAGTGCCTGCCCTCTGTGCCGGCGGTGTGCGCGGGGTCCCTCCTGCTCACGGCGTCGCCCCAGCGCGCCCTCACCCTCCTCCCACTCACCGCGATGGCAGGGTGGCACAGCCATCCAGCACCCTGCAGGCAGAGCCGGCTCCCTCTCTGAAATATTTCAAAGCATTTTTTTCTTTGGGAAGAAAGCTTAGAAGTCAAATGGCTCCTGTGGTGGAATACTTCCCAAATGTCAACACAATCTGTGCCACATTACGGCTAAATGTGATAATCTTAACGCCTGGCTTCTTAATGTCAGTGGCACTGAAGTCTGATGGATTGACAGACAGCCAGAATGACACGCAGTCATAGCTGATAAGGGCTCTCTCCAGGGAAATCACAGCTTTTTAAAGATGTTGGCAGCTACTAGCAAGTACCTTTTTATTTAAAAGGATTACAAGCATTGATTGCACTTCCTGTTTTCTTTTTATCACATTTCTGCACCAAGTGAAGCTTGTGCGGTGAGCTGAGCCTTTCAGACAATTATTCTGGAATAATGAAGGCGTGTCATGTTGGCTGTAATGAGTATTTTCAATGCCTAATTTGCGTGCAGTGTGAAGGGATTTCAACAGCCGCCCGGTTGCTGGCTAAAGGTGAGCGACTCCTGACCGCGGAGGAGGCTGCTGGAGGCCGGCTCGGCTGGGGATGAGCCGGGGCGGATCGCGGCTGTTAGCGACGCGTGCTTCCCCCAGCAGACTAGAGATTAAAACTTCTTCAATTTCTGTGGTTAAAACACTCGCTAAGGGGACAAGTTCTGCTTAGAAATGGCTGGTGCCTGCTCCCCTCGCGAACAGCTGGACCAAATCTCGCTCACCTTAGCTGCTCCCCCACAGCAGTGATGGAGACAGACAAAAAATACATGTCCATAAAACGGCAGCAGAGCTGGACAGGGCAGTTAACAATCCCGAGCCACAAACACTCGCTGCTGCTGGCAACAGATGAGGGGATGTGCGAGTAGCTGGCCGCCAGCCTGGCCGCCCTGGGTGGCACCGCTGTCCTGAGCGGGAAGCAGTCCTGGCAGCAGGAACGCCCGCTCTCCCCTGCCTGCCCTGCGCTCAGCAAGACGAGGGGGAGATTTCAGTCCCTCCAACTGCCCAGGAGCAAGATTCCAAGGCCCAGTAAAATCCAATTTTTCTGTTTCTCTCCAGCCTCTCTGGCTGTGGCAGCAGATAGCTGTGACAGCTGATAGCTGTGACAGCTGCCTGGAAACACAGCTCCTGTCCTCGCCAGCGAGTGGGGAGGAATACCTGCTGCCACAGAGCACAGGGCTGGTCACCTCCAGCGTGGGGAAACCCTCCAGGACGGGCTGGGAGGCAGCGGGGCCACGGCAAGGGGAGAGCATGAAGTGGAGCCCCACAGCACGGCAAGAAACCCCGAACAAGACAGAGCTGCTGTCTGTGAGATTATGCTGAGCAGCGAGGGGCTGACACCAACCCTAAAGGAAGCTCAGCGGCTTGGTAAATGAATGGATGCGGGGAGCTGTGATGTTAACTGTGGCAGAGGTGGCTAAAGCAGTCAGCTTTCTGGTGACAGAGCAGCTTCCTCACAGGATACGGGGAAAAAGGGATCACCTTCCTGAGCAGTGTATTACCAACGCAAGCGGGAGGAGAGGCTCACAGGGCCTTGCTTGCACTTGGTTACCAGAGATGTATTTTTCTCCTGGGGGTGCAGCTATCACTGCCCTTTTTCATTTCTCCTTAATGATCCCAGTGGATCACATCCATCTTTTGTAAATAACTCTCTGGAGGAGGCTTGGACACCTTGCCTTCTGGAGCTCGCCACAGCTCAGAGCAAAGGCGTTAGAGGTGACCGCTGCAGCGTCTCCAGGCTGGGACTGGGCACGGAGCTGCAGCATCCAGCTGCCGTCGAGGCACAGGGGCACCGACCTTGCAGGACTGGTTCAGAATGCGACCGGCAAATGTCACCGTCCGCCACGGGCTACGTCCCCTGTGGCGAGGGCTATGCCTCAGCCTCTGAGAGGGGTGGTGAGAGGGTGACCCACACACGGGTGCCAGGAGCCCTGCACAAGGATGCGGAGCACTGTGGGAGCCAGGGCACCGGGGAGCAGTCGCTCTTTGACAAAAATGCTGGGCAAAGCAGCGCCGCTGGAGCTGCCGCGCTCTGCTCTGCAAAGCCGCTGGCCGCAGCAGGCTTCCTTCAGGCAACGAACACCCAGAGCTGCAGGAGTCAGCACGCAGGGCGCAGCACGGCCAGGCTCCGCCGCCGCCGTCACCTTCCGAGCAGGCAGCAGTTACCTCCACGCGCACCAGCTTTGTTCCTGCATGCCCAGCGACTGCCTGCTCTGTGCACCCACCACCCTGCTCCACCCAAATACGAGCGTCGTCATTAAGGAGCTGGGAGCCTTGGCCCATGGTGCTGCGTGCTTCACACCCCCAGGGCTGCCTCTGATGAGAGAAAACTGACCTGCAAGCAGCATCTTCCCTCCACACTCCAGCAGAGCAGCCCCAGGGTTCGCTCGGCCCCAGGTTCGAGACAGCCCTGTCACGCAGCAGTCTGCAGGGCAGGACCCGCTGCCTCTTCCACGAAGGCAAGGAGACCAGCCTGCCCTCGTCCTGCTGCTGGGCAACTGCTGACGAGAGAGAACGTGCTATAGAAAAATTTCCTCAAAAGGGGCCGTGTTGAGGGGGCACGGAGCTCTTAAAACATCTTCACAGATGCTTCTGCAATCAGAGCTCTCCATCATCCTCCTCTTTTGCAGTTAAGGGTCTGGTTCTGGCTGTCACTTTGTTTCTCTGAGCGCTCTCCATTCCTCCACAGCATCAAGAGGCAAATCCTTCTACATGGCCCAGGCTCGTCATACTCCATGCCAGGCACTCGTTACCGCCTTTGTGAGGAGCACACAAACCCCAGGTGCTTCCTCAGTCACAGGGCGCTCTGAGGACAACCCAGCCCACCTGAGCCCCGGGGCTGCTCGGTGGGTTCCTGTAGCCAGGCAGCAGGACTAAGAGCCCCTCTCTGTGCTGGCTGCCGCTGGAACCCAAAAGCTCTTGCTGCCAAGGGCCTGGGCTGGAAACCTGAGGTGCATGCACGCAGCAGTAGCTCTCTGCAGACAGCAACTGGCTGACGCGTGCAGAGCTGCCGGAGCACACAGCTGTGTGCGCACTGCTTGCTGCGTGTGACAATTAACGACAGTGCTGGCAAAAAGGCCTCCAAGGCTGGCAGCTATAGGGGCACTCACTGCAACTGCGAGAAGAGAAGTAGTGCGTACACTGAGGTCTGGCAGCATACCTCGCACGTCTGGAAAACCCTCCGGCCTCAAGACTGCTCCCTTCTGTCACAGCATCCGACCGACTGCTGTCGCCAAAGGTCACCAGATGCTTCTTCCATAACATTTAGTGTTAGGGGGCAGGATGGGGGTGGAGGCACGGGGATCCTTCATAGGATATGGAAACGCTTAAAGACCTCAGAGGTCAGTAAGCCTGTTTCGGAGCGAGGACTGCAAGAGGCTATTTGAACTACTGTCGCTTTATGGAGCTTTATGGTTTAAATTCTGGCTGTGCTATCTGCTGACCTACACCGATGCCACCAGAGTTTAGCACGCATCCCCCTGTCTGTGCCAGCCAGCTGCAGCGTGCCACCACCACCGATGGGTGCCAGAGCATTTGTGGCTGTGCGCCTTGATGAGTCTTCCCGGGCCCAGGGAGGGTCACACTTGTTTGCCAGTAACACATCGCTCGTTCGTCAGTCCCTTGCCACCAAGAAAACCACCAGCAATTGATTTATCTGTGGTCAGGATAGAGTCTCATTTATTTGCATCATTTCAGTCCTAAAATTGGATATGAAGGAGATTTTTTTGCTGCAGCCAGTAACTGAACGCTGCTGCAATACACGCCATTACCAACGTGAGAATGGGTCACGGCAACACAACCTGTTGACAATGCCCAGCTGTACGGCAGCTGGGAAGAAGTACGTGACCTGGATCCGCACTTGTGAGCGATCAGCCCCTCAGCTACGAGGCTGCCCGTGACTTCAGGAGAACACTACGGGTGACTTTTTAAAGAAAGCTGAGGAACTCCATTGGCTGAGAAAGGAAAATCATTGCGATGCGTCATCAGACTCCTTTGTTGCTTGGTGTGAAGCCTGCCTCTTGTTCTTTCTGCTGTTGTTCTCCAGGATGAAGGAACGACGAGCCCCTCGCGGGACGAGCCGCTGCCTCCCTCCCACGCGAGTGGTGCTTCTGGAGCCACACCAAGGAGCCTGCGCCCGGCTGCGCTGGCTCAGACCCTGGACCCCGCTGCTGGGGTGGCTCCTGCCAGGAGCAGACGCAGCCCGCAGGCACCACAGCCAGCCCGGAGCACGCACCCAGCACCTCGGACCACTCAAAGCACAACACGTCTTTCTCCTCCTGAAGAGATGGAGAAAGCCAAGGGCATTTTTTTTCATTTCGTTCAAATTCAGACAGAAAAATGGACCTCTTCTCTTGAAGAAGCTCTTTCTGTTGAGCATTTCAATGTAAACTAGGAAGAAACCAGAGAAGCAGTGTCCTGCCAGTGGGAACGTGCTGCCGGAGGTCTGGCTGCCTGCTCCCGGAGGGAACGCGCTGTGCCGTAGCCCGTCCTGCCAGCGGGCAGCCTGTCCGCTGCCTCTGGGGAGGCACCAACAGGACCACGCTGACAGTGCAACATGAGGAAACACAGCAAAAAAGAAGTAAATAAGACTCAGGCTAGACGACAAGGAAATAATTTATTTCCAGGTCCTAGAAAGACCTTGAAAAAATAACAAGGGTGAGGAAATCAACCTCCTAATTTCATTTGGGTAGAGAAAGAAAACCAAAGTGACACCATCAGACATTGTGGCAGCTGCCAGCTCTTCCTGCTGGGTGCCGGTGGGCAGGGAGCGTGGGGCAGCACTGCACAGAGTGGCCGGCTCACTGGCACCGCGCTCCTCCTGTATTTACATGTGGGATAGAAATCAAAACGCAAGCATGCGTGCATGCGCGTTGGGGAGGACTGGCTGGTCGGGAATGGGGAATAAACCGGTGGGAGGGTTGCTAAACACGTACCCTGTCAGACAGACCCCATCTCCTGTGGACAGAGCCCTGCTATTGCACAACACTTAGCTAGAGGAAGGGCCAGCTCTGGGGGGGCTCGGGCACAGCTCTCCAGCCTGGAGGGAAAACACAAACACGTTCCTGAGGAAAGAGAGGGCTTTCTCCGTTCTCCTGCTCCGGGGTCCACAATGTCACCTCACCAAGGCGGCACGGCCGCAGCCAGCGTGAAGCAGGCCGCTTGCCCCGCTGCCTCCCCAGCATTGTCACAGTGAACCAGCAGCACGCTGGGGCGCGGGGGCTGGCAGCGGGGGGCCTGCTGCCTCCTTTGGGGGAGACCGGAGAGACCCTGAGAAGCGAGCAGCTCCCGGTCCCAGCGTGAAAGCTGAGCTGCAGCTCTCACGTGGGCAGACGTGGAGGCAGCGAGCTGAGGCAGCCAGGGCAGGAGCCGTGGTGAAGATGCATCCTGCCCCTCTCCACTGTCAGGTCTCGCTCTGCAGCCAAAGGGCCAACACCAGCAGCCGGGAAGCAAAACACAGTACAAAATGAACACACGTGTGCACTTACAGCTAAATCGGCTCCAAGGAGAGAAAACAGTGTGTGGCTAAACTAAAAGGACAAACACAATGACTAGCCGAGGATGTATCAGGCCTTAGAAGACCTTATTGGTTACCTATCAAGAATATAATTGATTTTTTTTTTTTTCCAACATGAACAGATCTGGAGATGCACTTGCCAGCAGGGCCGGAAAAGCTGCCTGAGGGCATTGCTCAGCCTGCAGTTTACCCCGGGGGAAGGCAGCAAGCCGGAAGGGTGCAGGACACTGAGCACTTTCCTCCAGCATCATCTGCAGCCCGAGGAGCAATGGCATGTCCCGTGGCCTCCTCCTCCTGACCTGCCTCCCAAAACCAGGGATTCCATGCAAAGGCGGTCCTGCTGCAGGAGCTCATGCTGGTTTCTTGCAGGGCGCTGTGCCGGGATGGGGACACCTCGCGTATCTTGAGGTGTCACAGACCCGCTGCCCAGCGTGCAGCAACCATCTTGGCTGCACAGCAGCGCCAGCACAATTTGGCTTTATGCACGTGTCCTGGAGATGGCTTTTCTATTGCCAGTGGTGATGCCCTGGGTGTAATTATCCCTCCAAACCAGGGAGCTCGCACCCTACAGCTCTTGCACCCTACAGCACGGTCCTCTACCTAGGACGCAGGTCCTGCCTTCTGCCCTGCGCAGCCCATTCGGCAGAAAGCCGTGCTTGGCTGGGCGCCCCGCAGAGCCGGGCCCAGCCTGCCGCAGCAGCTGGCTGAGCCGACCCGGGAGCACTGCTCTGCACCCCTCCGACAGCGCGCCCCCGCACAGGGCTGCTCTGCGGCTCGGGTCGCAGCACCGTGCCTCGGTACTGGGCAGGACAGCCCCATCCATCACCAGGGCCGTGGGGTACACCAAGACCTTGCCGACCACGTCCGCTGCGCAGGGAGGGAGAGAGCCCCTTCAAGTGACAAGCATCTTTGATGACCACAGGAAAGGCCTAAGGACTGAGAGGCAAAGCAACTGCAGCCTAGAGACAGAGTGTTTCCAAGTGAACTCTGGTGCAGCAGTTGCTCCACGCAGGACTTGACCTTGGAGCCTGCTGCCAGCATGCGCATCCCCAGCGCGGCATGCTCCAATGCCGTGCCAGCAGCTGGGTGCTGCCAAGGAGCCCAAGCACAGAGAGAAGGACTCCAAAAAGCAAGTGAATCTAAGGGGGGAAAAAGCTGAACGGAAGTTAAAAGCTTGCTTCCCTCTGCAAGGAAAGCTCTTACAGAAATCAAAGCACTTCAAATGCTCTGACTCGAGTGACAAAAACAATTTAGACAACAAAAGGCTCCTGGTTTGCTCTTCCTCTCCTGAACTGGGCTCACTGAACAGATCTATTTAAATGATAATTTGTGGGGGAGAAACCCCCTCCAAACTCTCTTGAATTAGATTTTCTCTTGCTTAAATTAATGTGTAGTGCTTTAATAGAGACTGTATGAAGGAGATGAGGACAGCCACAGCGGCTCCTTTGGGCCGCGCCGGGCGGGTGCAGTGGCTCCTCGGACAGGAGGTAGTGGCCGAGGCGCATGTTGCCCAGAGCTCCCTGGCCACGCAGCGCAGCCGCTCTCCCACAGCCATGGAGCGCAGACCGAGGCGCGTGCTCTCCCCACACGGCACCTTGCGGCACGGAGCCCTGGTCCAGGAGGCACCGGGAGCCTCGCAGGGGGTTCGCAGGACAGCTAGGACTCCTCGCTGTCCTCCTCGCCCCTACGCCCAGCATAGAGTGCTGCCAGCTGCCGGAAACGTGGTCCCCAGCCCCCCAGGTAGGAGAAGTCCTGCTCTGAGCCACTGGACCAGGTGTTGATGGAGCTCAGGGAGGGCACAGGGGAGTCCAAGCCCTCGAAGGCGTAGGTCTGGAACGAGTCGTAGGGCGGCACGGAGAGGTCCTCGTCCGCCTGCTCCACCTTCTTGCAGATATAGTCTCTGAACATGGAGAAGTCCAGGTCGGGGCTCTGCACCCACTGTGGGAGGATGTGGAGCTCAGAGGCCGGGTTTCCACTGAGGCCCGCCTCTCCTGGCCCCCCACTTCCGTCGCCGCCTTTGATCTCACTGAAGTCGTAGAGGCTGCGCAGGGCTGACATGTCATAGGCCTCTGTGTCCTGCTCACCACCCCCTTCATCGTTGTATTTGATAACATTGTCCCTCATGTCCTCATCATCCTCGGACGTCAGGTGGCTTTTGTGGTGTCGCTTCAGTGTGAGGATCAGAAGGACCAGCACTGGGAAAGGAAGAGACGGTCAGACGGGCGCAGGGGCTTGTGCGAATTGCGCTCCTGCGGGGGCGAGGCTGGCCCATGCTCGTGGCAGGGCGCAGAGCCACGGCACCCTGCGGCACGGGGAGCCCCGCAGCCAAGAGCGCCAGCATGCCAGCCAGTTCCTATCAGCCAGGCTCATCGAGTAGCAGCTGTGCTGTATCACTGGCTGGGACAGAGCTTTGCCCTGGCTCCAGTGCAGACCGGGAGCTTCCTTTCCCATGCAGCGTGACCGCTGAGACAGGAGGGTCAGATGGATGAGCGCACGGCTGGACAGACAAACGGATGGATTCTGCAGAAGATGAGTAGGAAAAGGGGGTGCATGAACAGCAGCAGCCAAATGCTGGGAGGGTGAACGTGGAGCAGATGGCACAGAGCCTGAGCAACGAGCCGCAGCTGTGTCCTGGATCATCCACCATTCATCGCATCACCTTTAAAGAGCCAATGTGCACTTTACTCGTTTGGGCAATTAGGCAGAAATGTGTTTGCGCTGCGTTGGAAAATGAAACCAGTGTAAAGTGCACCCTGTGGGAAAGGGTTTTCTAAACGGAGACACAGCAGGAGACGGGGAGCAGAGATGTGCCAAGGAGAGGAGACTTCACTGGACAACGCACTGGCTTCTGCAGATGTCCAGGCAGCCCCAGGAGCCAGCTGCGAGCCAGCACGGATGCCAGGGGGCTTTAAGCAGCAGTGTCCACCAGCTGCCTTATGCTAAACCTCAGGGCACTGCAACGCTCCTCTCTCAGAGCCCCTTCCCCTTCTCACGTCCACACAAGCCCAGGCCTCCCCTGCACCGTCGTGCTGTGCCGTGGTGGCCCAGCACAAGCTCGTGCCCATGTCAGTGGCAGCCAGCAGCATTCACAGGGCATAGGTCCTGACCGGGGCAACGCCCTGGTTTGTGTGTGCCCCACCTCCGCGCTCTGCTCACATGCTCGTGCATGCTCCGACACTGACCCACCCCACACTCCGAGGTGAGAGCACGCTGCATACCCCACACCTGGCTACCATGCCGGGATGCACATGCTCCCCATCTGCTGCGAGGTGCCTGGTGTCAGCACAGCTCGGCAGCCGGCGAGCAGTTCTCGGCTCCTGCCCATCGGGGCAGGGAACAAGCCAGCAGCTCTCCAGGCCCTGCCGGGCAGCCGCCCACCCGCCTGCGCGCAGGGAGCCCCCTCTGGCTGCCCTGCTGAGCCCAGCGTGCGGGAGCTGCGGCAGAGGTGGGAGCTTCCTCCATGGTCCCCTCACTGGCAGGGGGCTCGGCTTCCTGTCCCCCATGCTGCAGCTACCAGCAAGGGGAAAGGCGGCAGCAGAGCCCACACCGTGCCCACAGCAACTGCCTGCGCTCGTTTGCATGATGCTGGATGGAGAAGAGACGGGACAGGACAGAGGAGGCTGGGGAACAGGCGGGCACTCACCGACCAGAATGAGGATGCACACCAGCAGCGCGATGAGGGCGCCGGGGCTCAGCGTAGCTGACACGATGTAGGCTGTGCTGTTGCAGGACTGGATGGCCCCGTTGCTGTCACAGCCGCAGACGCGGATGGTCAGAGTCCCCGTGCTGCTGAGGGCCGGGGGGCCGCTGTCCACCACCAAGATGGGGAGCAAGTACACGTCCTGCTCCTGGCGATTGAAGCCCATTCTTTGTGTGTGCACCGCAGCCGTGTTGTCTGCAGGGAACAAGTAAACCCACAGCAAAGTCAAGCTCTTAGCACGGCCAGCAGAACTCACCGGGAGCTCCTCTACACTCCAGACGAACGCTCGGGGTGCTGGTGGGCTGCTACCACCCGCACAGCTGTTTTTCATGTGCCAACTCCAGCAATCACACAAAGAGGGGACAGGGCCTTCCTCCTCTCCATCACAGGGGAGCAGCAAGCAAGTTCATAGCTCCCCGGCACCACAGCTCCTCAGCAGCCCACACACCTGGGGGCGGCCAGCTCGCCGGGCGCCTTGCGGTCAGCCTGACGTCTCACCTGCCAGCGTGCCCAGGGCACAGCGAACCCAACATGGGAGCAACAGCATGCATCTGAGCTGCGCTGACAAACAACACGGTCAGAGCAGAGAGAATAAAAATCAGCTGCTGACATGGAGACCCCCTCCTGACCCGGCCCACTCAGTCCAGAGCGGATGGGGGGGCTGCAGATGGCACTGAACTTGCAAGAGCAGTTACTGCTTCCACACCTGAGAGCCGCACATGAAGGGTCCTGCCTCAGCTGGAGGGCCAAGTACCTGAGTGTCCTTTGTAACTTCTAAAAGAGCAGACAGAGCTCCTTCCAAGGCTCCCAGCTGAGCCAGCCATCCTCCCTGCCTGCTCAAACCCCGCCGATTCAGGGGCTCGGCCGGCACAGCAGAACCCACTGTGATCCCGTTAACACGGCCACTTCATGGGCCGCTCCAGAGCCCCGGCGCCAGAGATGAAGCCAAGCAGCAGCTGCGCACAGGCGACCTGGAGCAGGGAGGGTTGGAACAGGGACTGAACATCAGCGCGGCTCCCTGCTCACACGTGTGACGTGCTGCCACCAGCAGCAGAGTGGGCAGGAAGGCAGTGAACAGTTGTGAACAACTGTGGCCAGATGTCAGAAGTCGCTGCCGACTGTCTGCAGGCTCTATCTAATAAAGTGTAGACTGGCCCGCTCACAGTAAGGTGCTGCTGTCTACAGACTCTGTCCTCACAGCACCTGATTTATGCCAGACTGGCTCCTTTCCGTATCAATCAGCTCTTCGATCAGAAAAGACATCTATTCTCATTCTGGCTCTTGGGCTGCCTGCCACCACGGAAATTGCCGTATGGATCGGGTGCTCACAGGAGCGCACGGGGCACAGCGAGGACAGAGCAGAGGGGAGGCACGTGCTGGGCTGCGGGCCAGGACCAATCCACCGGCCAGGTGGAAGCAGGACAGAGCCTGAGGCGCTGTGCAGAGCCAAGGCAGAGCGGAGCACGGAGCCCGTCTGCCCCTCGGCTGCGCAGGGCAGGGGGTACTGCAGTTTGGGCAGAGCCTGCCAGGATCCTGGTGCTGAGCCCTCGCCCAGACGCACAGATGACCTGCCCGTAGGCCTGCTGCTACCAACCCCAGCCACGGCCAAGCGCGGGCAAGGCTGGTCTCCGCATCAGGGCAGTCTGGAAGAGCAGGAGCTGGGGCAATCACACAGGTGCAGAGGCGAAAGCCCACCCAGCGTGTGCTGGAGCTGAGCACAGCTGCGTGCAGCAAGAGTGAGGAAGATGGGCGATGGGTGGCCTGTGCCGAGGGGAGGCAGCAGCACACGGCCTTGTGCCCAGAACAGCACTCAGCTGTCGAGCTGCTGAACACCAGACTGCTGCTTCCTATCGTCAGGTTTCTGAGCTCAGCCCACTGGAGTTTTCCGTGTTGCCAAAACACGGCTGTGCCGCTGAAGAGAGCGGAGCCTTTGGCACCTAGCTGGGGAGAGCTGGGGTTCCAGCACAGAGGAGACAGGGAGAAAGCCACCGCTTCCAGTTCACCTGCGAGCACAGGGCCTGCCTTGAAGAGCTGAACGTGGAAAAAGCCAGGACACCACAGAGAAGACCACATCAGCCCACATCTGGAGGCTGCACCGAATGCCACAAGGACGATGTTCTAACCCAGATCTTATTCATGCACACAGAACTGTGCTGCAGGTCACTGGAAAAAC
The DNA here is from genome assembly GCA_009806455.1 of Tetrax tetrax. Classification (NCBI taxonomy): domain Eukaryota; kingdom Metazoa; phylum Chordata; class Aves; order Otidiformes; family Otididae; genus Tetrax; species Tetrax tetrax. The sequence continues at coordinate 108,204 of WHYT01013211.1, forward strand.
TCTTTATTTGGATGTAGCATCTTTTATCCATTAAGGGAATTTTCCAGGTAACCTCACTCATCCCTGCTCACAGCAGCAGACTTCAGACAGACAATATCCTCAAGAGCACAGAGCAGAAGACAGCAACAAGGCAAATCCTTGTACAAGGTGACCCCAGGACAGGTCGCCTCAGAAGGAACATACCGCCCGCCATGTCAGCACTCTGCCTGCAAGGCTGCAGCACCAGCATCCCCCAAGCTCCCCGAGACACGACCCGAATGCCGCAGTGCTGCCAGCCTGCGGAGGGGACTGCCCGCAGCGGAGAGCACCATCTTTCTGCACCACACGTGTTGCCTGGCTTCTCTGTAGGTGAGGCAGGGACCGCTGACCCCCTGCCTGGCAGCCACCTCTCCTGCAGGACACCGGACCCACGGCCGAGGCTCTCTGGTGGTAGCGTTACATCACTAGGAATAAAAAAAAAAAATATCAAGTCTCTCAGACTCCCTCTCCAAAGAGGCTCTTGGCAGCTTCAAAGACAGAACTAATAAATTCTTCTTATAACTCAATCTCGAGCAGCGCTAGGAGAGCAGAAGGGAGCAACTTATCCCTAGTTTGGATTTTGATATCCCTGTCCTCTTCCACACTCCTAGGGGCCCGTGGGTGTCTGCCTGCCCCTTCTCCAGTGGCTGTTCTGCAGCTCTGGTGCCCAGGCATGCCAGCTCCCTGCCAGGCCCACAGCCATGCTGCTGCCAGAGCTGCAGGCTGCCCCAAAGGGGTCCCCAAAAGGAGCAGACCCCCCCCACACCTCCAGCCCCAGGCAGGTGCAGCTGGTAAGAGAAGAATATAATTTTTCCCTTTTGCTTCTTCCTTCTCCCAAATTCTCTGGGTGCCAGGCCACAGCACCCAGCTGCTTATTTACCTTTCACTCAGGGCCTGCAGAGATTCGATGCTCTTTTCACCCCCCCATCAGATCAGCATCTGCGCTGCTCGTGCTGAGAACAGCATCCCTGCACGGCTGGAGGAGGCTTCCTCTGTCCTGAGGCAATACTTGAATCCTAACATCTTGCTTTTGATTGTTATGATTTTCAGATCTTCTATCACCCATTACATGCTCTTAATGAGACCTGCAGAGAGTTCAGACATCTGCTCGCCTGGCCCTCGAGCTCCGGAGTCAGTAGCTCCATATTATCTAGCAACCCTTCCATGTTGCCAGTCTTGGATGCCTTCTACCATCCCTTCCAACACAATTAGCATTTCTTGGAGAACATGATTTCAAGCTTTAATTGCCTTTGATCCTTCTGCAATCAATTTTCCTAGGCCAGACAGACCCAGCAAAAGGTGAGTTAGGAGGCAGAGGATGGTGAATGCCTTTGGAATGGCACCAACTGGATATGGGTGATGTCAGCTTTTCCAATTCTGTCTCTTCCTTTAGGCACTTCTTTGCTGGGCATCTTCCTTTCGGTTCCAGGCCGTTGTTACCACACGTGACGTTTATTCCTTGCCTGATGAATTAGGAGGTGCTTGAGCACTCTCTTGGACAGAGCAAAAGCAAGGAAAGAGAGGTAACAGTAGGAAACGGCGCTGTTTCTAACAGCCTGACTCCTGCAAAAACCAGCTCTACCTCAGCTAAGGCAAGCTCTCCTGCAGCATCATCTTTTGCTTTTGCATCTCCGACCCGGAGCAGCGGAGCTGGGGCAGCTCTGCGTGCGCGGGGAGCCGGCGAGCAGGGCTGCGGGTGTTGACTGCAGGCACTTCACAAGGGCTGTCCCCGCTCCGTGCAGCCTGGGCTGCAGCAGGGCCTGACCCAGCAGGGTTTGGGCAAGCGGCAGCATCATGACTGCACCATGGCAGCATCAGGCTGCAGCAGACCTGCGCTGTCACCACTGCCGCACGTCTGCTTACTAGTAGGTGCTCCGCAAGCTCTTCATCTGATGGACAGGCTGCCCCATCGATCACCTGGGCTTTCCCTAAAACCCTTGCAGGCTTCCTCCACGCTGCCCACAGGACCCCTAGACAGCCCAGGCAGCGTTTGGCGTCCTCCCCTCCGTCCTGCGCTACCCCGTCTGGTGCTGCTCCCACCTGCGCGATGGCCTCTGCACGTTAACCGACTCTCACTCCTTCGGCTTTCCACCCTCCTGCCATTCAGTTTCGCCAGCAAGGTACCTGCCCGAGCAGTGTCCCCCTCACTCCCCCTGCCCGCTGGGGCACAGCCAGCAGCCCCCGAGGGAGCCCCTCCGCGCTGCGCCCAGCTCGGAGCCTCGGACACCTCTTGGGCAGCTTGTGGCCACAGCCACGCAGGCTCCCCGCCTGCCAGCCCTGCCACGGCCCGGTGCTCCTGCCCTGCCTGATGAACCATAACAGGGAGCACTCCTGAGGGGATGCTGGTCCCTGCCATGCTGAGGACAAGCCACCCTGCCGAGGTGGCTTTCTGCTGCCTTGTGGGAGCTGAAGGAAGTAGGTGCAAAGCAAAAGAGAGAAGGAGGATTTAAGCAAGAGCTTAGCGCATCCATCTGTGCTGACATCCATCAGTGTCACTCCTTGGCTGCAAAAGCAATATTTATAAATCACGTTTCAAAACTGGCTACAAATTTGTACAAAGAAACAGATGGGCTGGTGATAGCAGTTTGTCACCACTGATATTTCTATGGAGGAGTGGAGACAAGTGCGAGAGGGGTGAATGCACGAGAGGGAGGCGAGGAGGGAGACCAGGGAGGATGCAACAAGGGAACCCAGGAGGGCAGGGGAGGGAAGGTGAGCACACCCAGGGCGCTCAGTGGACTGGAGAACGGCGGGAGAGAGAAACCAAAGGAAGGGAGATGACACTAAAATACACACACACATTAGAAACGAGGGGTGCCTCCATCTGCACAGGCAGCCGCCTCCTCTTGCTGTGGAAGACAGCACTGCTTGGCAGTCGGGAGGGTCTCCAAACACCCTGGGAATAACCCCGCAGCAACAGCATTTGTTTTCATGAGAACAGAAGGTGGGAGGTGATGCCAGCTTTTACTCATTTTATGCAGTGTTGCACCACATGCAACGTTTGTGGATCGTTTAGCACGAAGGATTACCCTGCGCAACGAGAGCCCTGTCCCACTCAAGAGAGCAGCAGCTCTGGAGGAGATGGTGGCGCAGGAGCCCGCATCCTGCACCCTCCTGCAACGCCAGCTCTTGGCCGCCGCTGGAGAGCCGTGACCGAAGGAACGGGGAGCGATCCCCACACAGTGCCAGGTGGTGAAGCAGCCCTTCTGAGCTCCAGCCACCCCTGGCCAGGTCCCTGCTGCCAGCCAGGCGAGCAGCAGCGATGGCTCTGGGATCACAACCCAGCCGCGGGCAGACATCCTGGCTTGGAGCAGGGAGCACGGCCCCAGGCCCCTCGGAGCATCTGGAGAGGTCTGGGCAGGAACTGACAATGGGGCATCACTCAGTGTGCTCAAGCACGTTTTTATAAGGTCCTTCAGAGAAAGCAAAGGAAGTTAATCGCTGGGTGTGGGGCAAAATCTTACAGAGGATTAAAGCTTGCTTACATGACAAGAAGCAAAGGTCTTGTGAACAGCTGCCCTGCAAGTGCCGGAAGAGGGACTCGGGTCAAGGACAGCTTCACTTTTTAGGACGCAAAGCAACATCAGTCCTTCTGTGATTACGTCTGAAGCTCTTTGCTGCAAGTTCCATTTTGACTATCCCTAAAAGTGCCAAACCAAACTGAGCAAGCAGGATCTTACGTCAGCAGAAGGTTCCTCTGATAAGCTCAGAGCAAACTAAACCAGATTTTTGACATATGAAGTTGCAGAAACAGATAAAAAATGCTTTAAAAAAAAAAAAAAAAAACCAAAACAAAACAAACCCCAAACAAAGAAGCATTTCAGTGTGGTCTGCTGGCATCTATCTGAGCTGGCCCCTTTGACAAGCCAGTGCACATCTAGCTGGAGAAGATCCCTACGTGCTGTAACTACCACTGCAATCGGCGCCTAAATTCACTCAAAACACCAGTCAAAAATAGGAAGCAGCCTCATAACTACCTTCCTGGATGGTTACAGTCCACACAAATGCAGCCTGACCTTGCAATCTGCAAAGTCAAACAGCAGCCAGGACTCAGCCAGCAAAACCTGCGTCACACCCCGTCGGTTCCAGCAGCAGGCAGGGATCAAGTCGTCAGGAGCTGCTCGGTCCAGAGGCACAAAGAACCCCAGAGCTTCCCGGATGAGCAAATGGGCCCTACCCAGCTGCATTTCCCAAAGGACAGGATGAGCCTCAGGAAACGCAGAGGAACCGTGTTCCTGAGCCACCACCTAACAGGGAATCTGGCCCTGCTGGCCCTGTCCCAGTTAACCCACAAAGGCCGAGGGCTGGCTGCCACACAGCCCCGCCACCTCCCAGGACTCGTGAGCTGCTCCTGTTGTTTGGGGCACAGGGGCTGCCCACCTGCATGGCAGCCCCGGGATGACCCACGCTCGAGGATTTACCTTGGAGAGGAATAAAGCATAATGCTCAAAACAAGAGGGTGTTCATCTCTAAATCCACATCATCTCCTTGCCTGCAGGCAGGCTGGACATTTCACATCAAGAAAGGGATGAGAGCCCTGAAAACATGGAAGGCTAACCAGAGACCACAAGAGGAGCTTTAGAGCTGTCTACAGCAGAGAAAAAGCCAGCAGAGCCTCCCTGAGGAAATCCAAACTGCTAGCTGACTGGTCGCACCATTTCAGGTTGGCAAGGAGCCTTGCCCAGCTGGCACAGCTGGACCACAAGCCTACAGCCTCGTTTCCCACTCTGCAGCCAGCCGTGCTGCTCTCTCAGCCTGGAAGCTGCAGGAAGGGCGCAGCAGGACTTACCCTTAACATCCAGCAGAGAAAAATGGTGGCTGTTGGTGGCTTCGGGCGCCAGTGTGAAGTAGAAACGATGGCCGCTCTGAGGCTCATCACGGTCCACGACGCTTATAGTCTGGATCAGCTGTGGGGAGAAATCAGAGACAAGAATCAGTGCTGCCTCCGCAGCCTCTCCCACGGGCACTGCTCGCAGGGTCCAGCCCAGCAGAGCATCACTGGCTTCTGCCACAGCAAGGGGCGAGCCTTTGGCCCTGCAGACGGGCTTTGCTGTAGGACACCAGCGAAGTGGCTCCCAGTGTGACAGCGGCTGTATGGGAGGACATACAGGCAGAAGGAGAAGGATGGACAGGCTGGCACTGGTCCAGAGTGCTGCTCGCAGTGCAGGACTGCTGCAGGGGCAGATGGAGGCCCAGGAGAAGGGCTGGGGGACACTCGCTACCTGTCCTGGCTTGGCATCCTCGCACACAGAAGCTTCATAGGGGGTGGCAAGCTCGGGTGGATTGTCATTCACGTCCAGGATACGAATACGGAGAGAGGCTCTTGACACTTGTGAGTGATTATCTGAAACAAAAAAAAAGAAGCAGAGCTTCAGCAGGACATGCCATCTGCTACTAGCAGGGAGCAAACCCTCCTCGTACTGCCTGTCCATCCAGAGCCACCGCGGCTGCACCTCTGCCTGCTTGTGGCGCAGACCATCTCTGGGCCAGTGGTGCCCGCAAAGCGTCACTCAACCTCACCACACACATTTTCCAACAAGGAAACCCAGCCTCTGGGCTGCGTACCAAGGACTCTCAAAACGTTGGCCTGTTCTACCCCCAGAAAAGCTGAGCAGACCCCAGCAAGTCCCCACGATAAGGATCAGTCACAACCAATGAGCATCTGTGCCGCAGCCAACAGCACCAAGAGCGGACAAGCAAATTCAGATGTGAGAACATTGCACCCTGACCTGGATCCTGATCCCTGCACCCCAGGGGCGAGCAGCCACGCTGAAAGGCAAGCAGTCAGAGCCAGGATGGGAAACAGCCAGTATCACGAAAGAGCACAGGGCAGTAATGAAATCTGTCATGCGTGCCTCCACCGCACCCAGGTGATCCCCAACGAGGCTCGAGACTCCTGTGCTGGCACCCAGGCCTTGCACGCTCACACTGGTTTCTGCATTGTTACCAGCAGCTCAAACTTGAACCTAGCACTGTCTGCCAGCTGGCACAGCATGGTCGTGCAGGCAGACCTAGGGCCATCCCTTCACCCTGCACTCGCCAGCCCATGCCTCGGTGCAGGCGCTGGCCTTGGGGTCTCACAGCCCGCTCCCCTCCCTCGGGGCACAAGGAGCCGCCAGTGCTGCTCTGGGCTCGCTCCACACACGGGACAGGGATTGCACGTACAGGTACGCTCAGCGCAGTGCTGCTCTGCCTCACAGCACGCGCTGCAAAGGTGCACTGAGCACTCGCTGTAAGATTATAAATCACTCTGGCGGGCCTAATGTTTTCTGAAGCACCTCATGTGCTCCCAGAAATGAGAACTCCCTCATACTTCATCTCCTTTGTTTTACCCAGAGGTTGCAATTGTGACAGACCCGATGCCTCTCTCCTCGCTCGGGCAGGAGCTCTGCTGCCTGTTTGCCTAGAAAATTAACACTGGCCTCCACGGATAAGGTGGGGGGACCCAGGGGAGAGGAGATTTAGCACTGCTCCATAATTAGCCAGGAACCTAAGCCCCCTCCCCAGAGCTGCCTTCACCCTGTTCTCACCTTATCACTCCCTCTCACCCAGACCAGCTGCTCTGGTGATTAGATGGTTGTTTTCGGGGGAGGGAGGCAGAAGTCGTGACTAAAAGCCTAGAACAATGTGTTATTTTAAAAAGCATGTTGGTGCAGTGAAGTAAACTGCAATTTCTTTCGGGGAGAGAGGAAGGGGGAGGCAGCAGGGTGTGAAAGGAGCCTGGGGGAGGCAGAGGGGAGCGCCTGAGGCCCACCAGGGCCACCAACAAGCAGGAGGAAAAAGGGTTCAAATCCTGCAAGAAGGAGGAAGACAGCATCTCATCACCCCCTCCTACACCCGCAGGAAGACAGATAACTGTTCCTGCTGCTCAGCTTTGAAGCAAGGTGAAGCGGCCCTGGAGGCACTGCCAAGAGAAAGATAAGGAAGGGCAGAAAGAGAAGGGAGGAAGAAAAGCCTGGGACCCCATCTCTCCCCCTTCCTCACTGTGACCCACTGGAACTTCCCCCATGCCCCACGCTGCCCAAGCCGGCTGCGAGCAGGAGCCGATCCCAGAGCTGCTGAATTCTCCCCAGGACCCATCCGCACAGCACGCGCCACCGAGGCTCCGCAGGGCCAGGTCAGTATGCCTGGGTGAGCCTGGGCACAGTAGTGTCCCTTTGGGATCACCGCTCACCACCTCCTCAGGGGGGACGCCATCAGCATACTTTGAGCTGGGCGTAGCCACAGGTCTGTCCTCCGCAGCAGCAGCGAGCAGCCACGGGCACTGCTCCACGCCGCGCGCGCCAGAGAGGTGATCCGTGCGCCACGGCACTGTGCCGAGGACCCGCGCCAACCTCTCTGCCGGAGCCATAACTAACATCCCGCTCCCCTGAGCGCAGCTCAAAGCACAGTTGTCCTTTCTAAATGCACTCTGTCATAAAAAAAGCTCTCCTTTTGCCCCTTCTGAAACAGCTGAAGCTTGAGGCCCACGCTGACTCCTGGCTCAGTGACAGGGTTAAAATTTGAGGTCTCCAGGAACGTCAAGGTTAGAAATGCAACCATTGCATCGTTGTCTACTCTTCCAGTCACGCACACATCAGCTTCTTTTTATTTTGGCTGCACCATGATCTATTTGAAGGCTCCTCAAATGCTTTCTTTATCAACCTCCCTCTTCCTTTGAATCAGTACCTGGATTTATGGGGGGAAAATACAAAAAATGGTTGGATGTATTTGAAAAAAAGAGTAATCTCCAAAACGTCTGAAATATGTTTTCTGTAACTTGTGTGGCATAAACTGAATTTATGATGGTCAGAAGCTCAAATAAGACTGTTGGAGTACATTTGTGACAAAAGGCAAGATGCACCTAACTAATGCAGACCTCACCTCTGCAAGGCTGAAAGCTCTGACCTGTGCTCCCTCCACATACACAGAAGTGTACGCAGTTATATGCTCCAGCACAGAGTTAAACCCTCCGCAGGCACGCGGCCCTGCCAGGAAGGGCAGCAGGCTGAGTGCACGAGGGCTGCGGGAAGGCACGGAAGCGTGCCCATGCAGGGCTCTGGCCAGCAGCACCCAGCCGGCCGGGGCAGGGGTGGCATGGGCCAGGCTGAGCGCAACTGGAGAGGAAAAGTCATCTTCCATGGCAGCGCCTCTCCTCGGTATTCCAGCTCAGCTGACTGACATGCAAATTAGTTTAATTATTTCTTCTTCTAAAATAAATCATATTTTGCAGTGGCTGCAATATGTTGTGTCAGGCAAAATTACATTCAATATTTTTAAACTAATTGATGTCAGCCTTGAGAAAACCTGATTGACAGCAGCGAAGAAACTAGGCTGCTACCTAAATGCTTTCGTAAATTAAAATTAAACATGCTGGTTTTCTGCATTTCCTCCAGGAGTTGCAATGCTATTAATCTGAAAAGACTGAGAAAGAGACATGGAAAACACACAGATCAAGGGGGAGAGGCTGGAAACACAGCAGCGCAGTAGGAGAGCTCCAGGCTGATGACTGGCAGCTGCCTTTGCCAACATGGGCTGAATGATTTCCAGGACGCTGGAGCCTGCCAAGGGCGGGGGACAGAGTTCTGCCCATTGCTTTCACGCTGCAGCGCCTGCACTTTCCTCCCTGCCGCACACAGCACAGCTCAGGACAAGCAGCGAGTGCAGCCCGGACCCTCGTGCCAAGGTGCCGCTCAGCGGGCAGCGCCGCGCAGGGATGGGCAGCACCACAGCTTTGGAGCAGGAAAAAGCCACGTCCTGCTGCGTGGTGACACTGAGGCCGAGACTCAAATGCTCTGGTTTAACCTTTAGCCACACCCAAAATATTTTTCTTAATTTAATTAACCATGAAAAGAATCTGAACAGGACAATATTCTTGTCTTAAACATACAGATGCAAAAGGCCAACAACTTGCCCTCTCCCCGGGTGCCTGGACAGCCAACTGCCTGCTGGGCTGACACCAAGCAGCTCTGGGCAACTGCTCTCAAACGCTGGAAGCTTTGCAGCAGAAGCTCACAGTAACGGGAAAGGATGGCCGAGATGCTTAGCCACCCCGGCCGTGGCAGGAAAGGAGGGGATCGGTGGTTACCGCTGCGCTGGGATCCAGACCGTCGCACAAACCCTCACAATAAAGCACTTTGTATTTTTCCACCCAAACCTCTACTGTGAAGCTCCCAACCCAAGCCTTGCTGAGGCACACATACCCTTTGTGCTCCTGCCTGGAAACACAGCCATGCAGCAGTATCACACGCAGAAAGCCGCTCTGCAGCTTCCCTGAGGTCCGAAGAACAGTCTGAGGAAAGCCCAGAAGACCGTGGGCTGCTGGTTTTGGCTCACGGACCATGTTGGGCGCAGTGTGACCCACTCTCTTCTACCTCAAGACCAAATTGGTACAACACTGAATTAGAAATTTTCACATAAGTACAGAAGCCAGAAGAGGCAGGGGTGGAATTTATCCCTCGCTGTCTCAGCAAACTGGGAGAACAAAATACAGACAGAAGACCGGGATGGGCCAACACTGCTGTCCACCCCTCACGCCATGCTGGGAAGCACAGGGCAGCGTTGTAGATCCAGCACAGCTGCCTGACTCAAAGCGGAGCGCTAACAGCAAGGAGAAAGCAGAGGCGTGCCAGGGTACGGCTCATCAGACACGGGCAGCTACCTCAGCGGCTGGAGCTGAAAACGGGGCTCCCAGCTGAGGGGATGCAAAGCGGAAGCAGCAGTTAAGCCAAGTAACATATAAATGGCTCTCACCTCTCCCGAGCCCTGCCCGAACTCAGCAGCATGAGAGTCATTAAATCGCATCCAAACACAATGCTCTGATTAAAGCCAGTCTCCAGCAGGAAGATTTATCATCTCAATTACCAGCAGTGGACACAGCAGTCAAGGCCTCATCATTTTACATGAGCAAAGAGGAAAACAGGAAGAGAATCACTAATATTAGCCCAAGGAAGGTAAACAGCTTGCAAGCGAGATGAAGATTTATCTCTGGAAACGCTTGGCCTGGTCCCGGGCCAGATCTGCCAAACAGCCCTTGTGCTTCCCGCTGGCTGCCATGCTGCAAGGCCAAACCTTCCGCAGGTCGCCAGCCCGCTCAGGCACGGGGAGGCCTGCCCCTCCTCTCCCCCCACCAGCAGCAGGCAGCCCAGCACCTTCTGCAGCTTTTCTTACTGTCCTCAGGCGCAAACCCGTGCTCCTTGGTTACCCGTAGGTGGGCATGCACCCCTGCACACGGTCTCTGCTGCAGCAGCACCAGTTCTCCGAGGGGGCTCTCGAAGGTGGGGTCGGCTGGTGTACGGAGCTGCGCAAGCCTCACAGACAGGCTGCCTTGCGGGAGCAAGTGCTGTCAGCGGGCAAGCATTCCATCAGCTGTTCCTTAAACCCTTCTCAGGACAGTCCTGCCAGCAGACAAGGAGGGCTGCAGGGAGGCAAGACCTTGGTGCAACACGCTGCAGCTGCATGCCCACACGCTGCGGGAATCGTGCAGGCATGGCCTCCCACCAGCCCTCACAAGCTGGGCAGGAGCCTGCCTGGTGGGCTTGCTCCATTCCTTCTGCAAAGTTTATATCTCACTGAGGAACAAGGAAGAACACTCTACCACTTGCTTCTGTTGGAGCTGGTGACGTCCTGCTGGCCACACAGCAGACCCTGCAGCAGCCAGCTGCAACCCACAGGCTCGCAGCAAACACCGCAGGGCCCTGTCCACTCCCCCAGCCCCAGACACCCATGTGCAGGAACTGCCCCGTGCCGGGAACTGCTGCGCCAGACACACAGACGCCAGCGCAGAGGCTCCCAGAGACCCTATGCTCCACATTCACGCTGGCGCAGCTGATCCCACTGCACTGAGCACAGCCTGACAGCTGCCACATGGCCCCGCTCTGAAAGCCCTCTATCACTTGGAAGGCTGTACCTTTACAACTACCCTTTCCACCAGAGGATTCAGACGTAAATTGTACTTTAAATTCAATATCAGTCATTAATATTTCATGATTACAAAACATTAAGGATAATGTCACTGGGAGGAATGTCTGGACAGTTAAAATGGATGAGTCAGAGCTCACCACAGGAGAAATCAGAGCGCTGAAGAGTCTCCCTGGCTTTTGAAGCGATCCAGCCTGACAGGCTTCCCTGCCAGAGGGGAGCCGCAGCATTTACTGACTTGTTCTGAAATCCTAGATGCTGCACGTAAATATTGTCCTTCTGATTCTTGTCACCCCATGTTTCCTCTGGATGCTGAGTTGTGCTGAAACGCCGTGATCCCCTCCTCTCTGTCCACTGCTGGCAGAGCCTCCCTGCGGAGCCCCCGGACATGCCGAGGCTCTGCAGTGGGGTACAGGCAGCAGCAGATGCCTGCCCATCGCTGCCTGGTGCGGGGCAGGGCTCAGGACAGCACTGCAGCCAGATGGTGCAGGGGTCACCCCAGCCAACAGGCACCAAGCACCAGCACGCAGCAGGTTCGGGACTGCAGAGGAGTGCTCCCAGGGCAGCGAGGTCTGGCCAGGGCCACTGCCCCCTCCTCGCCTGGGGCAGCAGGGCCCGCACCCTGGCATCCTGGCCTGGCCAGAGCAGATGGATGCCACTGCGGTGGGGTGGCCATGCAGCAGGAACCCGCCCTGGGCCCTGGTGACTTGTGCATCCAAAATGTGGAAAACTTTGAAGAATATGGCAATGCCTTTCTGCTTCTCAGCATGGTGCCTGGGACCGAAGCCCCTTCTCCATTTTCAGGCTCAGAAAAAGGAGGAACACAGAGCACTCCCTGGGGGTGACAGGGCCAGACCTGCACAGCCCATGAGCCAAGGCACTGTGCAAACACGACGGAGGACAGCAGGTTGCCCAGGCAGCTTCGCACCTGCAGGGAAGCAAAAAGTCTGCCCTTTGCTGCTATTATTTACTTTTCATTCCTCAAGAGGAGTTTATTCAGAGCTCCTCTAAGCAGCAGGACCCAGGTTTGTTCTTTTCTTTCTTAACTGGAGAAGAAAAAACAAACAGAAGTTCTGCTGGAAGCGTCCATGCCAGGCTCTGCTGCCCCCATCCCATACAGGAAAGATAAACCAACAAAACCTGCAAAGCCACTGAGCTGTTTCCTCCCAGCACTCGCAGCTGGGCATGAGCAGATTTGGCAGTTACGGTAAATACAGGCTAGAGGATGGCACAGCCATAAGCGGAGGAAGAGACCATCACCAGGGAGGTGACCCTCGTGGGAGGGTCAGAAAGGAGCTAATTCTGGAAGAAGGTAAGAGTGCTTCACCTCACCCTGAGATCTCTGCCTGAGACCCTTCCCGGTGGGCTGCAGGGCCAGGCCAAGTGCTGCAGCCAGAGCCGAAGCAGCCTGGCAGTACCAGCCCTGGCAACACCACCACTGCCTGTCCCCAGCACGGGGGCTTGGGGACACTCTGCCCCCACAGCCCCTTCCCACTGCTGCAGTGCCAGGACCTCCCATCGACGCCTTGCTTGCCTTGCCAAGCCTGCAGCCACACCAAGGGCAGGGAGATCAAGGAGGAAGGGCACGGGAGGCATCTGAAGCCACAACGCCAGCGTGCAGGTACAGCTTGCCAATCCCAGCCACTGTGACCCCCAGCAGCAGGCAAGTGCTGGCAGCCATCTGTGCCACAGAGCTCCAGTTGATGGGACATCCACCCACTGCATATAGCTGAACTGGGGGGATGCAGGTGATGAGAACACAGGCTCCCCCCAACCGCTGCAATCCCCCAGAGCCACTCGGCAGGTGTGAATGCAGAGAGCGAGCTGCACAGGGATGACTGGCAGAGCTGGCACACAAACAACACAAATTTGATTAGTGTTCATCAAATACACTATCCGACCATGCTCCCTTATTAATGCTCGAATCAGGAAGAGTATTTTTAGGTTGTCTAGGGAGATGTGAGACTCTGCTGCTGCCTTTTTTTTTTTTTTTTTTTTTTTTTTTTTTTTTTTTTTTAACTTCACTGTTAATTAACACTTGCATCTTGGTCACCTCTGCAGTAAATGCACCCATATTTTCCACTCTGCCCCACTCTGGTCCAGCACAGACTGCCTGCTCCACACAGCACTCCATCTCACCTGCTTCCATCGCCAGGACAGTGATGTTGTGCCACCCTGCCGTCTCCCGGTCCAGGACCTTCCCAGTCACAATGGCACCTGTGTTGGCATCAATGTCAAAGATCCTCTCTGCGTCTGTGCTGCGGTCAATGGCGTACCTGAGACCAGGCAAAAGGGGAAACTGTGAACAGCTGGATGTGCCAAGCCAAATGCCTCCATCAGCCCCAGAAGCACAGGGATCTAACACAGCAGGCCCTGTATCACCACTCTCACCTTTCCTCTGCTGCAGTACGGTATGCGAAGGCCATGTTTCTACCAAGCTGCAAGCCCAGAGCCCTCAAGTAAAACTGAAGTGTGGCTTTTGCTGCCTAAAGTGGAATTAAGCACAGACTGTGGACAAGGGGGAAAAATTGCTCTGATAGGAACCTTATGCTCAGAATAGACAGAGCAGTATAGAAATCATAGGCTGTAAATCCACTCACGAGTCTAGAAAGCTTCTGAGTTACAGGCTCAGGAAAACACCAACCCAAAGTGAAGGAGGGCACCCCTGCTCGAGGAGCCCACCTCGCCTACCGCCCCCTCTCCCCATGCTGCCACAGCACCCACGCAAGTGAGAGACCTGGAGAACAGCACAGCAGCACACGGGCAGGCTGAGTCAGACCTGCAGATAACCCGAACCTCAGCTACAGCAGTTACAAACAGCAAGGTCTCCTCGGAATCCAGACTGAACTGGAGCAAGGATCCTGGCATCAGAGAGGTGGGCAACAGGCAGCATCCCCACAATCAGCACAGCACATCGTCCCCAGCAGCCCTGCAATGTGCCCTAGTTTAGGCTTCCTGGTTTCACAGGAGCAGGCTGAAAAGCTCGTCCAGCTCCATCACCTCAGCAGAGACCCTTCACGTGCAGCTCTCTTCTCCTTCAGCTGCTCCAGGGCTGCCTGGAACAGCCCCCTCCCTGGCCATCCCACCAGCAGCCCACCCGCTCTTGTGCCACCTCTGGAGAGCACGGCTCCCACCTCTTCCCGAAGGCCACACTGCAGCTCATGAGAAGAGCCAGACACCCAAGTTCAGCCCTGCACCTTAGCCATGACACCATGAGCCCACGCAACCAGTCCCAGCGGCACGTCCTGCATTTCCCACCTTTACACACGGAATAAAGCAAGCTAACATTAAATTAGGGCACAATTGGATGTGTGCTCCCTGGAGGCAGGGACTGGGAGGGAAGCCCAATCCAGCCGAGGCCCTCAAGCACAGCCGTAACACAAATAACAACCACCATCACTGCAATCAGAATTAGAAGTCCAGAAGGCCTACAAATCAGAAACAATACAGCATAATGTTATTGTGTACAGCATCTTTCATACACACTGCATCCCAGAGTGCTGTACAGAATTAAATAATACACGACAGCGAAGAGTACAAAGGATGAATTACAGAAAAGAGGGCTGTGAATAAATTAAAGCCTTCAGTCACGTGTCCAAGAACAGGAGGAAGATAAATGTTCAGACAAAGCGAGCTGGAAAGCTGACGAGACAGGACAGTACCAAGAAGCCACGTCAGACAAGAGGAGCAGGGGACAGGCTGTAGGCTAGAAGCACGTTCCGGATGGTGGAGGTGCTCCACATGCTGCGGGGCAGCTTTCCCAAGTGCTTGTGTCTCGCCTGGCACAGCCCAGCTGTGGTCTGCGGGTCTGTCATCCACACGGCTCACAGCTGAGGAACACCAGCTCCCCTTCTGCACGCAGGGATGACCATTCTGCACAGCAGCATTGATGGCCTCCACGCCCTTCGGTCCCATGCCCGGGGGGGACCAGCTGAGGGGCACCTACTCACACAGCAGGCAGCTCCCTCTGATGGGGGCACACACAAAGGCATTTCTACACTGTTTGAAGTGTTACACAGTACCAGATTATGTTCCCTAGCTCTCTCCCTTTCAGACAGATGGAGATGAAAGGGAAAATACAACAGCACTTGCTTGCAGTTAAGGAAAAATGTTCAAAAATCACTATCTCAACTGCATCTGTGCACATGCACAATCTAGCATGTTCTGCGCCTGTGTGGCTGCCTTCCTCCTCTCTCCTTGCATCTGGAGGCAATGGGGATACGCCACACAAGGCCAGGTACAAGCCTAGGCATCTCTGAACCAACTGCCAGGGACTTCCTAGCCCTCCTGCATTTTCTGCCTCAACTCCCAGCTGGAAACAGAGCCTCTACGGGCGTGTAGGCAGTTCCAGAAGGGACAGTGACACTGTCTTGACACACACTGCAGCCTCTCATCCACTCTGTGCTTGCTCACTGCAAAGGGAAAGGAGAGGTCTGGCCGCTCTGACTCGTACACATCAGTCCTGTGTATTCCTGGAAGGAGGAACAGAAACTGGGATGACAACACCCAACAACTTCCCAATAGCATAATTGATGCATTTGCATGACTGCTTCCCATGTTCTCCCACGTCACCTGACCTGGAACACATCCTGTCTTCCATTCCACTTTTTAATACTGTTGGAGATCAAGACGGTACTTCAGTCCCCATATGCCTTCCCTGCTTCTCGGGGAGCACGTGCCCGTTTCGTTCACGCTCGTGTCATTGCTGCATAAACAAAGATGTCTGTAAAAACTAGCTACACACGAAAACCCATTTAGTGATGGGAGACATCACTGAGCCTGGAAACATCTGACATGGGCAGGAGGCTGGCAGGGCAGCGCTCTGCCTCACACTGCTGGGAACCTCTTCTTATGCTTCCAACTGTTTTCCTGCTAAGGTTGTCTTCTGTCACTTCCAAATTGTCTGCCGAGGACTGACTGCCCATACCCTATGGCAAGGCACAAACCAAACCAGAAATCCAATCCCTTTGTCACCGCTGCTCCAGAGAGCTGCCACCTTCTCAACACTGTGCCAGAGCAACGAGACAGAGCTGGGAGCACTGCCTGTGTCTGCCATGAAAGCAGGGCTGAGCCTGCTTCCACGCACTGCGATTCCAGCGGTGGCCAGCCCAGGTGGGTCTGTAGCTCTCCATCTGCCTACAGTGCTGCGGAGATTCTGGAGCACTAGGCTGGCACCAGAGCTGGGGACTGAGAGGGGACAGGGATGTCCTTACACCCCCCCAAAACCACAGCCATAATGCGCTCATAGCTGCAGATCAACTCGCTCCACACTGCTCTACACAGTGACAAACCTCCCACTCCATGAGCTCATGGCTAACCCCGTGCTAGAGCAGCCAGAACGAGAAACTACCTGCTGTGCTCAGTTTACATCGTTTTGTGCAATATTATGTTTTACCAAACAATGTCTCTGCTGACCACCACAAGCCTCTCCACCTCTAGTGCTCCAGCTTCATATTAATCCGTCCCACTGAAGTCAAACGTTGCTTCTCACCTGGGAAGGGGGAGCAGTTAACCCCTGGGTGCTCAGAGATAGGATACATGCTCATTCCTCCTAAAGCTGGCTGCTGCTCCGATTCTGGAACTGCAGTCCCCAGCTCTGATTGGGATGCGGACCTTGTAATCTATTTTCCTCTCTTCCTACTGGCACTGCCTGTTGGTCTGGCTGTTACAAGTGACTGTTTAATTTAGACAGCTTGCTTGGTGCTCATCTTTCTCGTGAATGCATTTCTCAAGCAGTTTGTTTCACTTCTCCCCCAAATGCAACAAGGAGCACATTTTATGCCATGTGTTTTGTTAATAGGGAGCTTTTCAAACACTGTGTGAAAAGCTTTTTGTTGTGTTTGTTTTTGCCTCCTCTCCCTTTTGTGCTGAAGCAGGTTGTAGTTCTTGCTGTGCTGTTGGAGTCTATAAAATGCTCATGTCCAACACGTGTCTCCGGATTTGGTGAATGCCAAACAAGAATATCTCTGAGAACCTTAAATCCCAAGCAACATCTTCCCAGTGCTGATAAAGCCTGGAACGCACACAATCAGAGCAGACTCCCACTGCAGAGAGAAAAACAAAAGCTCCCATACAAACAGCCTCACGTACACAGACAGTCTATCACTGTATTACCTCACACAATGGCTCAGCTGAGAAAAATTGCGCTACGCCCAGGAAATGTACAGCTAAAGCCAAAAAGCCAACTGGAAGCTAAATTCTTTCTGAAAAAGAGTGGTTCCAGCTTTTATTAGGCAACAAACAAGGATGGAATAAAACAAAAAGCACGGGCCCTTTAGCAAGGCGTTTCCTGCCTGTACCAGGGTGGGTTTTCATGTTGCTCCCTGGAGGACGTGTGCAGCCCCTCTGCTGAACTTCAGCACAGCTCCCCGCTTCACAGCATCGCACCCGAGGAAGGGTGGCCCTCTTTGAGCAGCCACCAGCTGGGGCTGCTCACCCAGAGAGATGGGGTGCTCTCTGGGCACCCTACGGCCCGGGGCTCTACATCCAGGTGCAGCCGGGACTGGGGCAGGGAGCACTGCCTCAGGGACGGACGCCCCTTCAACCCTCACACCTTTGTAACAGGTCACTTTGCAACCCGGCCCATCTGGAAGGGATTTGTTCTCACACCAAGAGGCCACATCCTTGTGGGACAAGCGGATTCCCAGGCGGACAGGGGAGAACCAGGCTGAAGTGTGCCTCCAGCAGCTGCTTCAGGCTGGACAATGCAGCAGGAGCCGCACAGCCCTGTTTGCGCTGGCCTGGGGATGAAAACAAATTGCCGAGGGCACCTCCTTTCTCGTTTGGCTAAAAATACTTCCCAAACCTTGTTATTGGCAGCCTGGTGTCAGCAGGACCTGGAAAGGCTGACAGAGCTGATTTTTGCTCTGCTGTCTCTGGCAATCCCTGCTCCTTCCTGCCTCAAGGGGAGAGTGCATCGCATCATGACAGAAGGGTTTGGCTCTCCTCTCTCTACAGGGCAGAGCCAACACAGAGACCAAAGTTGAGGAGACAGCAGCCACAGTAAAAACACAGCCATGTCTTTGGTCCCACCTCTAGCAGACGAGGATCAGGAAATTAAAGGGATCCACTGAACTGCAGCAACTTGAAAGGGTTCTACCAACTTCAAGGAGCTGAGGATCAAATACTGTTCATTCTGTCAGGACCAGTTGCTCTCTAATGTATCAGAGGTGAAGTACAAGTGCTGGCTTCTTCTGACTGTACTTTGGAGTAGCACAACTGAAGTGCTAGGTGACTTACTGCCGTCTCCTGCTGACGGGTTAGTGTCACACCCTGGCAGGGTGCTTGCATTGTTTGTGCACCACTGAAGCTGTGAACAGCTGCCTATGTGGCAAAGTATTTTATTAAGTTACCTGGCTAGACGACAGGAAAGCAGGAGAGATCCAACAGCACCTTCCTCCTGCATTGGTGCCACATCAGCATGACCAATATAAACCTGCATCTCCACTTGGTACGTGTTAAAAAGGCAGGGAAGGCTCACCCACCCAGACTCCCCAGGCAAGCACCAAGGGAGCGTCATGGGGGGATGGAGCTGCCACTACTCATGACATCAGGCACTGCAAGAACAGCAGGGAGTGGAGAGATGGATGGAAACCAAATGCCACAAGGGAGCATGGGGGACACAGGACGAGTTACCTACCTGGGGACAGCTGGAGGGAGCGCACATTTGAATGCGCCAAGCCTGACAAGGGAAAACATTTTGCGATTCCCAAGCTGCAACAGATGCCTGAGTCCTGGTGGCTGGGCCCTCGTGCCTGAGCATGAGGCATTGCCTTGTCTGGCACTCAGCTTGCTATAAGAGAGACACTCGCACAGCAAAGTTTGGGCTCTAACCCTCTTGCTCCTGCCAAGTACTTGAATCTGCTTCTCTCTGCTCCAAGTCCCCATCACCTTCTGCACAGCAGTAGAAAAAGCCTCTCTCCTGGGCTTCCTTTTGTTCTGTCTGCAAACAATGCAACAAGCTCCATGGGGAAGCAGCACAAAGAACAAGAAAAAAAAGAGAATAAGAATAGTTCTGTCCCCAAGACTCCTTTCCTACAACCACAGATCAGAAAATAAAATTTATGTTCTGTAGCACTGCTAGAAACGGTCAAGTGGAAAAATACATGCACACATGTACACACACAGATGTGCAGAAAGACTGCACGCATCTGAAGAGTACGAGCTAACAGTCATGTGCTCAGGGCGGGCCACAAAAATCAGATGTGTAGCCTGAACGGAGAGGGTAGCCACATGACAAGGTGAGCAGAGGTACTTTGAGAACACGTCCAGACAGCACGCCAAGGCTGATTTCATTCACATTCATCCCAAAGACAGCTTTCAGGATCCATCTTTGTGACACAACGCTTTCTGCTAGCTGCCAGGCATCTGTAGATGGCAGCTTTCCATGCGTAAATTCTTTCCTGAGCTTTCTAAACATCTCAGTCTTCGTTTCCATGAAGATCTGGAGATACCCCTCTTGAAGCACTCCACTCCCCAGAGCTGCACAGCACCGGAGCTCAGAATCCCAAGCAGCCGCACAGAGACATCTTGAACGGGATCGGTATTGTAACAGAGCCCTCCCTGACCATGTCCTCCTCCATTTCACATCCTTGTCCCTGCTGCATCCCGTTTTATCGCTGACAGGCTCCCTACAGAGCTCTCAAATGCAAAGCGACCACCGCTCCTTTGAAGCAAGTGGCTGTGCACAAGGTGCCTGCAGCCCTGCCCCACCTGGCACAAAAACAGACATTTCAAGGAAATTTTCACACATTGAGGATGTTTTCTGAACACGAGCATTCCATCCCAACAGCTTGTGACTCAGGCCAGTTGGCAGAGCCAGAAGGCTGTTTTGTGCCTTAGGTAATAACAATTTAACAAGGTAACAATCTCTTTAGCCACAAATTAAATGGAAATGGGAAATGTCCTGTGCAGATAAGCTGCTGCCTGGATTATGTCCTCTGCCCAAATACGAACTCCTCTGATCTTTGATCCCTGGGCACACACAGCCAAGCTGTGGCTCTGCACCTCCGAAGCCTCACCTCATCTGTCACCCTTCATCATGGCGCCTCTGTCATTTCTGGTCGTTCTCCTGGCCTGTGTTGGGCACCACTGCAGCAGCAAGGACATGCCAGCATCACCCAACCACCTTCCCCTTCCCTCTGCCCCAGCCATTGCCGTGAGCCCCCCCAGCCACGTGTGTCCCCTGCAGCTGACCCCACGCCCACTGCTGGAAGGAAGATGATGCAAAGTTTAGGCAGCTGCTTTACCGAACAGGATGGTTCGCTGTGTCTGGGTCAAGGGCAGTGACCACCCCCACGACAGAGCCAACGTGTGCATCCTCCTGGACCTCCATCAAATTGGAGGGAGGCCGGAATTCGGGGGGCTCGTCGACGTCCAGCACAGAGACCCGCACGATGGTCTGGTCCCGGAAGGTGCCCAGGTCCACGAACCGCGGGTCCACGAACTTGTTGAGGGCCTCCACCACAACAGTGTGCATTTTTCTCGACTCGTAGTCGAGAGGCTGGGACAACAGAGAGGGTTAGCCAGACTCAGCTCAAGGAGCCCCCCTCTGCCCCCTTCTTCACCAGAGGCATTGGGGCAGCAAAAGCCACCTGCTCCCCGTGCAGCACCTTAGCCAGGGGCTGGAGCTCTTCCTCCCGTGCTTTGCCTTCCCGCTGGCAGCACCCACACTGAGGGGGGCAGGAGGAAGAGGACGCCTCCAGCCCACTGCCCCCAGGGCCCCCAACATCGCATCCAGGCTGTGCAGGGTGCAGGCAGCCAGAACTCACCGAGAAGACAGGACACTGTGTGCTGCAAGCGAGCGGGTTTTGACCATTAATCACCCTGCTGTTATTTCTGCAGGGGAGGTGAGCTGAATGCAGTGGCCTTGGCAAACACCCATTCTTTCTTGCCTGCTTCAAGTGTTTGCTTTATTGTTTTTGCCACCAAAAGCAGATACAGTCAAAGCGCTGTTGATCAAGCATAGGAATTAGGCAGGCATATTTCTCCCCAACAGGTGCTATCAATAACAGCTGTGAGCACTCTTTTCCACAGCCCTGAGCACAGCTGCACCCACATACAGCTCGCTGCTTTGCTGCCGCACAGGGAGCTGCCCCATGCGGGCTCCAGCAGGCACTGTGCTGCTGCTCCTTTTTGGCCTTTCCTCTCAGAAAAGGCCTGCATTTGCCATGCAGGCAGAACAGGGGCCAGTCTCTCCCTGCACTCGCAGGCACAAAAATGCAACTGCTACTGCTAGAGCAGTGCTCAGACGAGCATTTATTTCAACTCAAATGCAACAGCAGGAGTCCCCTAACAGAAAGGGCTCTCCTAGAGACCCGTGCCCTCCCTAACCACCTAGCTTCCCTCAGCTCTCACCTTCTGTACCGTGATGACAGCCTCTTGGGTATTGCTGTCTGTGGTGACTTTGAACATCTCCACCCCCTCCTCATCCTTCACCTGGTAGGTCATGTCCGTGTTCTCCCCGACGTCAGAGTCCTCTGCCTTCACCCTGCCGACAGCAGTGCCCACGGGGGCAGTCTCAACAATGCTGAACTGATACATCTCTGGAGGAGAAAAAGGTACTAGGGTCACTGCTTCTGCCTGTGAACCCCCTCCAGCTCATACAGCCCTTTGCATACCTCCCTGGGGGCACTCCTGGACTACGAGGGCTGCCAAACTACCAGCATATAGTCCAGAACGCTCTACCAGGAGAAACCCACACCCCAGACAAAAACAAGGGCTGAGGGAAGACAGCTGCAGAGCACTGATGTTTCAAGGTGCTGAGTGAAGTAAGGGCCAATTTGTCTGTATGGACACTGCCCTGCAATCAGCGTTCTCTGATTCTTTGCAAACTTTACCATTTCTAATTTCTAGGAGATGCAGCTGAAGAGCTGAGCCTCCTCCAGCTGCAGTACCTTTTCTGTTCTGCTAGCCACGCGCTGCCAGTCTCTGCAGAGGCTGCAGTCTGCTCCTGGCAGCAGGATCCTGATCTGGGGAGGACCCCAGAGAAGACAAAAGCTTGAACCACAGGCCGCTAGCAGTGATGTGGAGAACAGAGCTGTCCTTCACCAGGCTGCTGCCTGTGAGGTGGGCAGCATCACCATGCCGCACGGTGGGCAGAGCGTGCCAGGCTCTGGCGCAGCAGCCAGGAGGGGCCAAGCCAGCAGCTGAGCCCCTGCCCAAGCTCCCAGGAGACAGTAGCACAACTGGCCAGGCTGCCTTCTCCCCCAGCACTGCTCAGAGCGGGGCCAGGAAAGAGCCAGCTCTGTTCTTCCCACCACACAGCCCTGCACACTCCCAGGACTAGCACCAGGAGCAGGGGTCTTGTCTGGGGCCCTGGACAGGCTGGGCCAAGGCAGCTGCCCCTCTGTCACACTGCCAAGCAGGGTCATGTTCAGCCCCAGGCAAGGAGCTGTGCACGCTACAGCCCCTCGGTGCTGCACCACCCGCAAGAGGCTGGGGCCAGGGCCAGTGCTCACCCTCCAGCACTGTCAGGACTTACTCTGAGGGAAGCGTGGTGGGTTGTCATTGACATCGGTGACCACAATGGTGACTGTGGTGGATCCAGACAGGCCACCCAGCTGTCCCGCCATATCCGTTGCGCGGATCACCACCTCGTACCGGTCCTGAGTCTCACGGTCCAGGTCAGCCACAGCTGTCCGGATCACACCTGGAAATCAGCAGGATAGCATGAGCACAGGCAGGTCACAGAGCACCCACAGAGCCACAGACAGTGTGAGGCCAGAAGGACATCACTGGATGAGGCACTGGAGATCACCTCGCCCAAGCCCCAGCCCTCATCAGGATCACCTACATCTCCCAGCCTCTCTGCATACGGCGGATGCTCCAATACTTTACCAATCTTCATGGCCCTTCCTTGCATTCACTCCAGCACACCTCTGTCTCTCACATTTGGCAGCCTGGGACTAGACACAGCACTCATCATCTCACCAGTGCTGAGCGGAACGGACAGGTCACCTCCCTCGACCACTACCGATGCTCTTTCTAATGCAGCCCTCGGCACTGTCGGCTTCTGGGAAGCCTTCAGCACAACCTGAGCCCAGTGGAGGGGAGAGCTGAGTGCCACAGGCTCCAAGGAGACAAGATGTAGCTCCAGGGATACACACCGAGGCTTACAGGCATCAGCCCTCCACAGCCAGCGAGCTGCCAGTTTCCCGGTTCAGGCATCTGGCGTGACCTCGTGCAGCACCCAAAGGCTGTGGGTGGGTGCCAAGGAGCCACCGGTGCCGTGGCCCAAAGGCAGTCAGAAATGCCACCGAGCTGGGAGGATGAAATTCCTGCCCTGCACCCCCCATGACTTTACAGGTGCAGCCAGAGCTGGCAACACTGTTCTGGAGACATTTCTCTCGTTGTTAGGATTTATAATCAGACATAACTACCATTCCAGATCCTTGCAACTCCCCAGCTGTCATGGATCAGCACAATTCCACCTAGCTTCCCTTGTCCCTCTGTCATTTTGGTTCTGTAATGACCTGGACTCCCACTGCCTTCAGTCCCACAAATCGAGAGGAGGCTCTGGCTCATCCACCATCTCGAGCACTTCCAGCATCTGCCTGTTCACACACTGGGTAGCTCCCAGCCCTTCTATCGCCCTGTCGCCAAGGCCTACGCTCCCAGCCAGCGTGCAAGTGGATGCAGCACAGAGCACTGCAGAGTTTCTGTAGGGAGCACCCCAGCCCCTGCACAGACAGCGGGTGTGTGCTGTGATGGGGCCCAGGAGCCCCACTCCTCCTCATCCAAAGGGGCTGAGAGGGCACCAACAAGGGAGCGATGAAGGTGCCCCAGGGAGAACTGCAGCCTCCCCCGAGAACGGGCAGGATGGCCTCGCACAAGCACCATGTCCCCAGCGCTGCTCGGGACTGGCCTCAGCTGTCCTGCTTACAGGCCTCTCCTGCCACTCCACTATGAATATCAAACCCTTATTCCTAGGCAAGCACTATCTCATTGAAATTTAAGCAATTCTGTTAATTAACAGGGTCTGAAGCATTTTATAATGAAAATGATTCATGTCAGCACAATAGCGATGAATTGAGATGAGTGGGGAAAAGCTCCTGCATTCACCAAAGCTGTAATGACTTAACCGAGGTGCTCGTAACGATACAGCTCATCATACGCTACGCACGATGGGAGGAAACGATACAGCTCCAAGGTCACCCGTCCCAGCGCGAAGCAAGTCCAGGCCATGTGGCATATGCAGAGCCCCCAGCCAGCTCCGGTTCTTCTAGCAGCACGGGACAGACAAAATCCTTGTCCGACGGGGTGCAGACTGTGAGCAGAAACCACCTCCCGCCAAGATATATGCTGTTTGTCCACCAGCTTGGCCAGTTAAAGCAGAGATCTCTGCCTCAGCACAGGTGCGGCAAGGCACCTGCCAGATGGACAGCAGACTCCACCTGTGCCATATCTGCCTGCGGGACACTGACATCGGATCACAGAACAGTTTGGGTTGGAAGGGACCTTCAAAGCCCACCCAGTCCAACCCCCCTGCAGTACGCAGGGACATCTCCAACCAGAGCAGGTTGCTCAGAGCCTCATCCAACACGGCCTAGAATGTTTCCAGGGATGGGGCTCCCACCGCCTCTCTGGGCAACCTGGGCCAGTGCTCCACCATCCTCAGGGTAAAAAAAATTTCTTCCTTTTACCAATTCTGAATCTGCCTCCTTCTATTTTAAAGCCATTAGCCCTTGTCCTATCACAACCAGTCCAATACCAACGTATCTTCCAAGACAAGTGCTGTGTGAGGCACACATCCTGGAGAAGGTCAGCCAACTGCATATGGGGTCTTACCCCAAGAACCAGCACTTCATCTGCCCCACATGCACAGCCCCCCTTCCCGTCCTCCAGCTCAGGACGTTCTGGGAGGCAGAAGCTACAGGTACAGGTACAGCACAAGGTTCAGGAGGTTTGTGGCTCTTCATCAAATAAGAACTGAGATCCAGAAATGGAAACATCATGGCTGCATCAGCGTAACCAAGCTAAGCAGCACAGTTAGTTGGAGAGGTGCAGTCACACAGCTATCGTGGCTGAGTGATGTCCAGCCTCTGGATTTCTAATGCAATACCTCCCACAGCAGGTGGCCAAGCCCTTTTCAAACCAGCGTGCCCCACAGCTCCTAGGGCAGCACTCACAGGGACAGAGCTATGCCACTGCCCAGAGAGGAACACCTAGCAGGGGCTTGCTCCCAGCTGAAACAGACTGCCCGCACCAGCGCAGAGGCAGCAGGTGCCTGGAGGGAGGCACCCACAGCGAGCTCTGACAGATGGGACGGCACGCTTACTCTTCCTTTGTCTCTTCTTTTAGCAGCTAAATCCCTCATCATTTAATATTAATTCCCACTACAAATTAGTAGATACACCCTAATTTCCTCAAGATGACCAAACACACAATTTGGTCCCAAACCAAGGGAAATTCCTGCAACAGTCTCTGAGAAGGACTGTTATCATTCAGTCTTGGTAAGAACAGCACCTTAAATAAGCATGGCTCCTCTGTGGACTCACGTTCCGAGTCCCCTGTCCCTGTGCATAGCTCTGCTGAATAAGCTTCTGGGATGGGGCACAGGCCCGCAGCAACACACGAGTGCACGCAAACACACACGTACCAGTATCTGTTTCCAGGCACGAAGGAGCATTTCTAACAAACTGGCAAGAGCAGAGAAACACGTTCTGCCTCCCACCACCGCATCACACAAATCCAACAGCTCATCAGCCCAACTCGGCACACAGTGTGTTCTCAGCAACAGATCCCCTCCCAGTCTCCTCACTGCCCCAGGACTAGGGCTGTGGTCGGTCTCCAAACAGGGCAAGGATGGCAGGTAAGGATGAAACAGCTGACTGCACAGAAATGACCAGAAACTTCACCCCAGCAGGCCAGTATTTCTTGTCCTGCTCTCCCTGATGCAAGTACCTGTAAGCCCTCACCGGCTAAGTCCCCAAATCAGGAGACAGGCTCTAGAACTCAGGAGCTGCTTTAAGTAGTCATAAATGCCAGACTGCACTTCAGTTAGCCTTTGGAGTCCTTCTGCCTCTTTCCTGCATGCAGCAGAACAATAGATTTTAAGAACAACCTCTTCCTTTCAGTGAAAGGCAGGATTCACAGGCACTCTCCCGAACCAACAAGCTGGACTTTCAGGAAAGCACCAAACATCATAAGGCCTATGACGCTACCTGCTGTGATTGTTCTGTAGCTGTCAATATCCCTGCAAAGGAACGAACAAGACTGCCAGAGCGAAGGGCACCAGGTTGTGCCCCCTTTCTGGGTGTCGAGAATTTTCAGGTTTCCTCCTGAGGCTGCAGGCAGGGATTGCAGGCAGCAGCGAGTCTCCAGCCAGGGATGAGAAAGGGCATCGCAAAGAACGTGGAACAGACAAGCAGGCAGGCACAACTGCCTGCCAAAGAAACTTGCCCCTATAAAGGTGAACAATCTGCAGAGGTACAGAGAGTGCAGGCTCATTAAAAGCAACATGAAAATTTGGCCTGCAAATTTAAACGCACACAATCTCTCCTCTCACGTAAATGCACTGGAGTCACACTCCCCATGGCCATCTTGGCATCTGAAAAGTGTACACTAGAAGGACCTTGGTGAGGACCTTCGAGCCAGAAGAGGAACCAGCACTAAACCTCCCGACCCATGTGCTGCTGCTCGCAGCCCCGTGCCTGCTCCACAGCCAGTCCGCAGCACCCGCAGGGCGAGAGGGGGGCTCTGCAGCCAGGCAAGCACCCCCACCCAGAGCCAACACCCACCGCCCACCACAGAAGTGTCTGTTTCCCAGCAGAAGCAGCAGAGCACGCACGCGTGGCAGCTCCTGTAAAAGCACAGCCTCCTGCGGCTGCCCTGCTCTTGCTGAACGGTGCAACGCAGCCCACCCGCTACAATGAGCGGGCAAAGACCAGCCGCACCCCACCTGCTAACTGAGCAGGAATGAGGAAGGCAGCACAAACTCTAAACATGACTAATGTCTGCAGGCTCTTGTGAGGAGCCTAGGGGATGTTCTCACAGCCAGCACAGAAAAATCAAACTTCCAAAGTTTGTGCATACAAAGCTCCCCACTCACACACCAAGAGAGCCAGCCTAGACCTTCCACACGTGCAAGGTACGTTCTGGGACCTGATTTGGGGTCCACAGCACAAACCCACAGTTTCAGTGTCTGAAACTGAGTTCTCAAACCACAAGAGGCAGTGGCTGATGTATATGAAATAAATAAAGCCTCTTATGCATCAGCTGTGCTGCTTCTTCACCATTGTTCAACACTGCAGAAACTGGAATCATTCTCCACAGCTTTGTGGACACCACCAAATGCCACGCTGCAGCTCCCACTATTGCAGTGGGGCCATTTAGTTGCTCATTCCCCTCCAAAAAAAGAAGTCTGAGACACTATGGGAATTGAGGTCTTGTTGAGCAGTAGGACTTGGCATTGAGATGGTTTGGGTCTGCCTTTGAAAGGTCTATTGAATCCAAAATCCGTGCTGAATACAGCTAGTAACATTCAGGAACAGGAGACAAACTAAGCAACCTAGACAGTCCACATCCTGTACCCAAGTGTGCAAACCACACCTGTACCTGCAACACCTATGCTATGACGGACAGTGGGGAAAGAGCTGGTTGTAACGGCAAGGAAGGAAGAGAGAACCCGTGCTGGAAAGACTTTCGGGCTTAGGCAGCACATGCATGTACGGACCTGTAGGAAAAGGCAGAGAAGGAGGTCAAACCAAGAGGGGGAAACAAATTGCTGTTCATTACCATGTATTATAAGAAACGTAACATGCCAGGTTTTTATGGTTCTTTTTATGGCCATTAATAACAATGGTGGCTCTGAGAGCTATGCTGCTGCTATGGATAATTAATTCTTATGCTCAGGGCAGTCGCAGGGCCAGCCAGGGCAGTCGGGCCAGGATTCCCGTGTGGAGCACTAAAAACCTACTCCAGTGCAGAGTGGGAGCAGGATGGGACCTGCTTGGGTAGATGTGCTGGCTCCTGGCCACTATCAAAGAGACATGACAAAACAGCCTCCCCCCTCAGCTCCACTGGTCCTGTACCTGCTGCCCCCAGCCACGCATCCTCACAGGCCAGCGCTGACAGCGGGGCATGCAGCTCATACCATGCATGGGGCCGCAGACGGTGCAGGACAGACTGCAGCCGCATCTTAAGTGGTCGATGGGCAGAGCTGCACTCTGCATTCCTGGAGCCCAGGCAAGGCGGCTACAAAAGGCTATCTGCAGCTCAGGCATCACCAAAGAGTCAGCCTCAGCACCTGCTTCAGCGGTCAGGTATTCTGAAAACAGACACACTCAAGATGGGCCAAGGACTCTTCTGCAGACTGTCAGCAGTTTTGCTTTTATGAATCACCAGCAAGCAGAACAGTAAATCAAACCCCCAGTGTATGTAACAGTGAGCACGAGAATTAAGACACAAGAGCCAAGGAATCAAGAAGCTTGGATTCCCAGAGTGACATTAATTCTCACCACAGTCCCACAGGGCACATTTTAGTTTATGCCTTAATACAGAGCATTAATGTTGTTGCAGGAAGCTGAGCCTCTGCATGTCCTAGGCTTGTGCATTTTGCTCCCAGTGGTCCCTCCTCATTCCAGCAGCCAGGCTTCCACTCACACAAAGCTGTCTCAGATTAACAGGATCTCACACACACCTGAATTGTCAGTGTTTAGCTCATTGTTCATCCACCTCCCTCCTTGCTCCCCCCCATTAAAACCAAGCAAATCTGGGAGAGAAGAAAGCCCAGGTGCAGCCCCAAGCTTGTTCTTGTGCCCTCTCCCCACCACACCAGCCTCTGTCCAGAACACGGCATTTTCCACCACATACCCCAGCTCTGTATGGGCACTTAGCAGCTACCCAAATTTGAGCTTCCCTCCAATGGCAGCCGTGGCTGGTGGCACAGACCGGGCTGTGACTGCCTTGCCCACGTGCACCAGACCAGTTTTCAGGAGGTGCATGGCTTCGCGCCGATGCAGAGGCTCAGGCACACATACTTTCCTTAAGCTCTTGTTACCTCAGAGCCTCTGAACAAATTTCACTCTGACTTACACAAAAACAGCCTTAGAAAATACCTGTTAGGTCAGCCTGACAGAGACTTGGCACTTCAACCCAGGGGCTGATTTCAAACTGCAGTTCAGCAAAAGGTGGGGGAGGACATTGCTGTCCAGCCTTCCAATAAGAGCTACAGCTACCCAGCCTGCTTGTCCTTTGACAATTTTTCATTAAACTGTGGGTACTTTACTGCATGCTTTGTGCCTTAAATACCTCTTATTAGCATTTGAGTGTCTTCCCTCCTTAGAAAGCTTGCAAGGCTCCCATTAAGGGTAATGAGAGTCATACTCCTGGGAGGCAAGGAGAATATATACCCCAACATCTCCTGGTTATGGTCTACTCTAACCAGTATGTCAGAGCATCATCTGCTAGAGATTTATTACAGAGGCATTTTACAACAGGCTCTATTACAAGTTATTAAGCAATGGAGCAGCTTCTACCATTCTTTCATTAAATATTAATAGAACACTTATAAACCGATCCTTAATTTAAAGTGTTACCTTTAATCAAAGCCCCGGTGATAACAATGCAGCCTTTGGTAAGGCCCCTCTGGTACTACTTAAACCTCCCACACTGAGATTTTACGTGCCTGTGGGTGCACTCCTGCCCTGGGGAAAGAGCATAGAGAAGCTCTGGCCGGCACAGGCAGGGCATCCCGGGCTGGCAGCTGTGGGTCTTGCTCTGTGGTGCTGCCTGCTGCAGGCACTGCACGGAGCCGGGCAGCAGCATGCAGGGCTGTCGAGCTTCCTCCCCGACACCCAGCAATGCCCACATGGCGTGGGTACCCCAGACCCACAGCCAGCTGCGAGGTGCTGGTGCGCTGGCTTGCAGCTGTGTGCTGAACAGACGCAGGATGCGTGGCCACGCTCTGGTCCCTTGACACCCTACACAGACCTCCCCAGCCCAGCTGTGTGCTGCTCACCTGTTTTACTGTCCACAGTGAAGTGCTGCTCGCCCTCCAACACACTGTAGACTACCCGGGCACTGCTCCCGTACGTGGGGTCATCAGCATCAGATGCCATCACCTGCATCACAGAGGTGCCTGCAGCAGGGACAAGGAGGAAAACAAGAGGTCAGGGAGTAGGCGAGAAGAGCAACACAAACCTCAGGGCCCCGGGGCCAGCAGAATGGGAGAGCAGGGGCCAACACATCACTGGCACGTGCTGATGGAAAAGAGAACAGCGGGGTGTGAAAGCAGCATTGCCTCCTCCAAAGGCCTGAGAGCCAGGACTCCAGACCCTGCTGCAAACACTCCTTTTGTCCTGCAGAGTGGCAGGAAGGACCAGACCTCGGGCCACCACAGGGCTGCTGTCCAGGCAGGACCTGCTCTCCAGGAGATCACCGGTTTGACCGGCTGGGAGCTTTTCTCCCAGCAGACTTCTGCTGGACCGTCTGGGAAGGAGCTACTGATGAGATGTCCCCAGCTGCCCCTTTCCTGTCAGCACCGAGCAACATGGTCACCTCCAGCCCGTAGGAGGGACCTCCCAGCCAGGGCCTGATGCACACTGTAACGCCACATCTCTGCAGCAGACAGACCTGCAGAGGTACAACAGCCACAGGAGAGGAAAGGCTTTTGCTTGCCCAGAGCCAGACACAGCACCACGTCCTCATGCTCTACACGTAGCAGGGCAGGACTACAAATTGGAGAAAAGTCCATCAAATGTCTGCAATTAAGTTATTGATTTTCAACACTGCCTCATTAAACTGGGTGCTTCACTCCAACTGTCCCTGTGATGGCTTTAATTTGACATCATGTTCAATTTGACAAAACCAGGACCCAGGACATGAGAACGGGGCGAAGAGCAAAGGGGCTGAGATCTACAGAGACAACAAGGGAGCAAGGAGGGGAAGCCTAATCCCACCCACAGATGCCTGAGAAAGGAGGTGGTGTGACTGGAGACTCATGAGGATAGGCTACACAGTTCCACCTCTAGCGCCACTCAGAGCACGCCTGCCCCGGAGGTCAAGCCCTGGCACCAGTCACCTCTCTGGTGGTATGGGGAGCAGGACAGGGAAAAGAGACCTGAGCTACTCATAGGAAAGGTCAGACCAACGGGGAAGCTCTCTACTGCAAGATAGTGCCAGGACCAAGGCTAGCAGAGAAGCCGTAATTTGTAACAGACAAGATCCCCCAGCAACTATTGCACTTAAAAGGTAGATTTTGCTTCAGAGATGACTTCAGGACACAAGAACAGCCCAAAATGAAGGGGCCAGGAGAGAGCATTTCACAGCTCATGCTGCTGCATCCAGCGGCTCTGCTCTGCCTCACGCACCTCTTAGGGCTGCTGTGCCACCAGCTGAGGACCAGATGTGCCATGCTCTGGTCCAGAAACCCTTCTGTTCTGCAATGCATCCATCCATATGCTGCAATCCTCACAGGCTGGTCTTGGCTAGACCTGTCATTAATAGCCCAGAGCCAGGCTTACTACTAGTTGTCAGCACCTGAGTCTAGACCCATTACATTCCCAAACACCAGAAATACACACAAAGTCAGAAGCAGCATCTGTTCCCACACCACAGCGGGCAGAAATGGAGCTGGAACCATCCAGATGGAGGATGAGGAGCTCCAGTCCCTAGTGCCTTCCTCTTTCCCTATCAGATCACAAGCCCACAGCTTGCAGGCAAGCTGGGCAACCAGGATGCTCCTGCATCAGCCCAGCCTGGACTTGGGCAGGAGATGAGACAGTAGACAGCAATACTGCTGCAAGCAGCTGGGATCACATGCTTTCCCCCAGTCCAGTTTCCTCCTGATCTCCTGGCATGGGTGTTCACTGAAGAAAACAAGCAGTTACCATGGTTGCTTTTCATTCTCCCTGTCCACCTTCTGCAGCTCTGCTGATAACATGAGAATCCCGCTCATCGGTCTTCAGCAACAAGCTAGTTCGAGTCGACTTATTTATGCTTTGCTGTCCAGTGAAGTTACAGTGCATCCCTGCCAGGTACGTTCAGATCACACCACGGCAACACTAGCTCCCTGCCTGGCAAACAACTGTTTAAGAAATACTACTGCTGCATTTCCTTGAAAGGGTCTGTCCTGCCTCCTCCTCCTCCACCTGCCATTGCACAACTCTTTCACTGGGTGTGAGCTGAGGCAGATCACCCTGACACCAGCATCTGCACTGCCCATCCCCTGGGCACCCTGGCACGTCCCCCTGGGAAGCTTCTGATCAGAAAGCTGAGAAGGACAGGCTCTTGCCTATGCACCTCAGAGACAAGGGGCTGAGATTCAAGACTCACCCACGTGTACACGAGCCCAGAGTTATTTGCCCGCCCTTGCCCGGTACACAGCCTAACCTGTGTCAGGACTGCACGCATGCAGACAGAGCAAGCGCCCCAAGGACTATGCCACAACCCTCTATCCATCCATCTCAGTGCCACTAAAAGTTCGCATCACACTCTGCATCTCATGCTGCTTTTCCCCAGATGCGTTTGCTCAATTGTGCAGTTCGCCTACTGATCCATCCCCATCACACAAACAGCCCAACCAGAGGTGGGTTTTGTTTCTCTGTTTTAAGCCATGCCCTGGACAAGCCAGGCTGGCTGCTGCTCTCAGTGTTCTGATGCCAGCACAGAAGGCTCCTGGCCCGCTGGGTGCTGGAGCAGCAGGGCTGCAAGGTGGCAGATCCAGGCTGCCAGGTCCCAGGCGTGAGCCCCATGTTTGGGACCAGCGCTTTCCACTCTACTGCAAGGGGAAACCAAGCAGCACGAGGAACACTGCAGAAAGGTACCTTCAGCTCACAAGCAGCAGAATCATGGCATACTGCCCTTAGGCTGAAGCCAACAACCCTAAATGTGATGAAGGCTCTGCCCTTCCCCACCTGCTCTCACAGCTGCTCATTAACAGAAGAGCAACAACAAGCAGGTGGGGAACATCAACTCCACTTTGTGCCTTGACTCCCAGTCTTCGAAGATGCAATGAAGCCTGGTCAAGGTCACCTACAGGATATCAGAAATCTAGAAGTCCAACTTTCCAGCATCCTCTCTATCTCCACGTATGCCTTTTCCACCCCTCCCTTGCCCCTACGCTTACAATCTGAAGAACAAAGGTCTTGAATTCCAGTTGAACCTAATCCCCTCCTTCCTGCAGAGACAAGCCTAGAAACTGGCTCCCACCCCTGCTCCGATATTACTCCCTGCTCTACCAGCACAGCGCTGCCCACAGCAAGTACAGCATGTATGACTTATATTTAGTTTTCTGGCATGTGCCTTAGCCATAAAAAAAATATGATAAATAAAATCTAAACATCCATCGTGTACTGTGTAACCCACCTCCCATAACCAGGAAGTCTGAACTCATATCCAGAGACATAATTAGACATGTAAAATGAGATAAAACCTCAGTTCCTCCCCTGGCCAGCTCACCTCCATAGACGCAGAGGAAACCAACAATTTGACATAAAAATTAATGAGTCAGAGTCCATCTCTTACTCCCTGGCTGCAAAAGTGCAATCCAGCACAGCAGACCAAACAAACCGCGTTTCCCCCCAGAGGAAAGGGGGCCAAGACCCTCACTTCCCGAGCAATGGTCCCCACAGTCCGTGCTGGAGCCACAGAGCGCCCAGTTGACCCAGTGCCTGTGGGGCCAGGTGCGGGAGGGGACACAGACCCTGGCCGCCAGCCACCCTCCAGCCCTGCCCAGGCCGTCCCCATTCCGCACCTTGAGCCATCCTGGAGACCTGCCAGGGACACCGGCCAGCCCTTGACTCCACAGGCCAGGGAGATGAATCCCCTCTCTGCGGCACCCAGCAGGGAGCCGGGACCAGCAGAGCAGAGGGGCTGCCAGCACCTAGCACCGAAAGGCACCTAGCAATGGCTCTGGGAGCCAGCGGGATCGAGGAGCCATTTCTGCCCAAGGCCCTTTCCCGCTGCGGCGCTGGGTGCAGAGATCAGCCCTGCTCAGCCGCCCTCGCTACAGCGCGCAGCAGCTCAGCCCCGAGTGCCTCAGCTTGGGTGGACCAGGCTTTGCAGAGCCTCTTTGAAATACTACCGCAGACCTGTCCTAGCATCCATCACCACCCTCCCCACAGGACCCAGAGCCTCTGGGGCCAGTTTCAGCGATCAGGGAGGCACCATCCATCTGTACGTGGAAGGCTAATGGCTCCAGACCACTTACTATGCCTCTCACTCCAAACACGTTTAGCTAGAATAAATATCGACAGGCAAACTCCAAACACATCCAAGAGTAAAGAGGTCCTGCACTGAATCCACAAGCAAGCCGACGGGACCTGTCACTTCCCCAGGGACAGGGGTACAGCCAGCCTCCAGGCCTGCAAAGAGGTAACAGGTAGCAGGAAAAGCCAACCCTTGCTAAATTGGACTGCTCCTTCTCACGGCAGCCTTCACTCCTTCCCGGAGCTGGCAGGAGCCTCCAGCTGCTCTCCACACCAGCTCTGGGGCTGCAGCCCACAGCTCCAGCTCAGCCCCAGCCCAGAGGGCCACTCTGCTCACGCTCAGAGCGCCTGTCAGATGCGGCTAGCTCCAGGACAGCGCGTGGCCTTTTCACCCTGCGGGATATAAAGGCCCCAGAGGAGCACTTGGCCACGCAAAGCCACGTACCATTCTGATACCAGAGTGCAGCACTCCCATCTTAGGGACCTGGTTGCTGTGGGAGTGGGGAACTGCCGAGATTGTATAAACAGTGCCATTTACATCTTTTGTCTTGCCCGAACATACGCAGTAGCTGATGCACCCCAGAAAGAAGCAGGCAGGACACCAAGGAAGAAAATAGATCAGAGGAGCTTAGAAATTACTGGAGCAGAAGCTAGTTTCTTGCAATCTCACAACATCCTGACTTGGTAGAAAGCCAGACCCAGAAGAGATTCACTACAGAGACCTCACGCTGCACAGGACAAGCCCAAGGAAGCCAACCTGGCTATGGTGGAATCACTCAAACATACAACTATGGAAACTCTGGCCATACACCCCAGAGGATGAGGCCAGAGAAACCCATCGCACAAGGCACCTCAGCCCCTGGTACCAAGCAGGTAAAGGGGTGTCTTGGGGAGCAAAGCAAAGCTTTCAATTAAGGGGGCAGAGCTTCCCCAAGGAACTTAGCGCATGCAAACTGGCTGGGAGGGTGCAGCAGGCGCTCAGACGGGCAGGGCGAAGGGCTCCGCTGCCACTGCGACCCAGAGCAGAAGGGGTGTTCTTGCTGAGGACCAAGAGGCCATACAAGGCCCAGCTCCCAGACACCGCTGCCCCAGCAGCTTCCAGATGCATGCAAGTGTTTTGAGCACTTTCTGTCAAGGAAAAAAGATCAGACTGCCTGCGAGTGTTCTGGCTGCATGTTAAACAAAGTATTTTCCTCTGCTTCCAGTGTGGAGATTAAACAATTTCTCTTCACAATAATCACTTCTGCATTCAGCCAGCTTTGCGCTAGAGTCAGGGCTTGACCTCAAGTTTCTGTCTGTACAGCCAAATCGTCTCTAATCTGGACATTGTGCTACACAGACCAATAAGGAGAGCAAAATGCACCAAGGGAAGAGCCATGTTCTGATGAAAGAATGCACTTTTCCAAGCATGTCACTCTCTCCATGCTCTGCATGCTCCCCAAACAACCCAGAAGTGAGATCTGGGCAGCAACACCCACTCTGCACAACCAGCGAATTGTCTTGCAGGAGTCAGCGCTTGCTGGATTCGGGCTCACGCCTGTGTGTGGCAGACAGCTGTTAAGAAGATCCCAGGTTGCTCAGGAAGGGAGCCCAAAACACAGCTAATTTTAGCATCTCCTGTTACAAGGTGAAGCTCCTGCAGTTCCCAGGCAGTTGGCTGGATCCTGTCCCGTCTTTTTCTGGAGCTTCAGGTCTCCTCCTTTGGAGCTAGACTCTGCTCAACACATGCATTTTGGAGTGACCTGCACTGGGGTACCCACGCCAAGGCCAAGCATCGGGTGCCAGCACAGAGCAGCCTGCAATACTCTCGGTACTGGGAAAGTATTAAGGGGAGCATCACACATGCCGTGTGTGCTGTTCCTCCTCCTCCATAATCATCCACTTTGGCCACTGTCAAGACAAGACCCTAGAACAGAGACCTTTGGTCCATCCTTGGTCCTACAGTCTCATGCAGCACGTACACTGCCACTACCAAAACGCGCTGCCCTGGCGCCAGCGCAGAACAAGGGGCAGGTGTGCTGCAAAGCACCACCAGCTACTCTGTGAGAGTTTGTGCAGTTCTCTCATTTGTTATTCCTCTTAGACACTAGGAAATCAAATGACTTTCCCTCCCAATTAGTACTCCTTCATTATGCAAATAATGTCCTTTGATCTGCTCCTGCTGTCACAGAGCGGATCTGACCGTATTTATTTTATTCCTCTTTATGCCCCAGGAAGGTACCCACCTTTGGGAACTGGAATTGTGCTTATGGCAGGGAACAGGGAGCTGCAGCTGATGGCTGCCATGAGCGAGAAGAAAAACCACCCACTTGGGCAGCGCCAGGCCCAAACCCCAGAGAGGTCTGGGAAGGCAGGAGCATGAGAGGGGGTCATCCTTCACTTTTCAGGCCAGGAGACAGAGAAAAGGCTGTCAGAGCAGCAGACACAGGGAATGAACAGCTCCCTGCAAACAAGCTCCAAGCCAGAAAGCAGCCCTGTCCCCTGGGGTGACCCCACCTCAGCCCCTGGTGAGGCAGGAAAACATAGAATCATAGAATGGTTAGAGTTGGAAGGGACCATCAAAGGTCATCTAGTCCAACCCCCCTGCAAGAAGCAGGGACCTCCCTGACTGGATCAGGTTGCTCAGAGCCCCATCCAGCCTGGCCTTGAACGTTTCCAGGGATGGGGCATCCACCACCTCTCTGGGAAACCTGTTCCAGTGCTCTACAACTCTCATTGTGAAAAAATTTTTTCTAATATCTAATCTAAACCTACCTCCTTCTAATTTAAACCCATTACCCCTTGTCCTATCACAACAGGCCCTACTGAACAGCCTGTCCCCATCCTTCCTGTAGGCCCCCTTGAGGTACTAAAACATCTGCACCCAAATGGAGTAGAGATCTGGCATGTTCATCACCAGGTCCCCCGGCTTTGATCTTGACATATTAATAGCCAATTCAAGCTCTCCCCAAGCTGCCCAGCCTCCGTACCCCTGCTTGGCCAATACAGAAGAAAACCTCCATTCGCATTCAGAGCAAGGCATGCTCTCCATTCACTCTCACAAAAACAGCCCTCAGCACTAGGGGAGATTATCTGTCCAGCTCAGAGACAGCTGACACCACCACCGGTACCAGCCACAAAAAAAGCCATGATCACAGCTGCACCAGGCCTTGATGCCACAAAAGGAACACTCCCACAGGAACAGGGCACGGCAGGGTATTTCCCATAAGAAAGTCCTGAATTTTACCTCCCCGTTGAGGGCTTGCAGCAGCAGCACATGGGCACCCTCCAGCTCTGCGTTCATACCGCAGGTGACCATGTGGCAGCACCACTTGAAGATGCTGTGTGAAGCTCTCTCTGCCCTGTGAGGTGGGCCATCTCCATGGCCAGGCTGCGACAGAGGAGCCTTACGCGCCCCAGGACGGCTGGGCTCAGAAAGCTCCGAGGCTGTTGCAGGCAGACAGACATCAGCCTGGTGAGCAGAACAAGGCTCTGGGCTCCAGCTCCCCTCTCTGAGCACGCAGCTTGGAAGCACAGCCCACGCCGTTCACAGCACTTCTCTTTACTTTTAACTTCCGAGTATTTTAATTTGCAGGAGTCGCCTCCTTTCATGTTGTGAAACCATGTTTCTTCCTCCCTCTGATCTCCAATTTCGCATAGAAACTGTCTCCTTTGATATGTCTTGTTCACATCAGTCTGATCAGGCAGCTCTGTAATTGTTAATGATTTTCAAAGAACTGGGATCCTTGTCTAATACTCAGAGTCGAGAATTCCTTCCTTTTAAATGTTGTTCAAGCAAAATAGATTAATTTAATTTCTTTCTTCCCTTTGGGAATAAGATGCCTCCTGCTTTGCTGCCCACATGCTGCCTTTCATTTCTCCAGGAGCACACGTCTGCAGTTCAAGGGGTCACTCTCTGACTCGGGAAAGGATTTGTGCAGGTAAATGGAAAAGGACAGAGAGCTTGGGATGCCTCAGAAGAGCTGGTTCACCATCCACCAACAGAAAAGCAGGCACCAGCCCTCTGGTGTGGGCAATTCCTGCAGATCTGTACCTGCTGGAGGCCACGCACCAGTCTCACAATATGCCACACACCAGCCATGGAGAGCTAGAGCTCTCTCCTGAGGCAGCACAGACCCGAGCACTGTACCCTGCACCCCGCTTCCAGGACACCTCTTCAGCCAGACCTTGCAAAGCACAGCAGGACCCGGCGGCCCACCTGACCTGCTGAGCCCATCATGCAACTCAGCCCTGCTCCCACAGGTGCTCTCCTTCAGAAGCTCACTGCTTTCCTGGCACCATCGCTCTCCCCTTTGACTCATGCCTTGCTGACTGTGTGGGATCTGCCTTATCTTTGATGTCAGTCAGTCCTTTGCAGGCTGCCTTCTACCTTGATGCAGCCTTGGGAGACCCGCAATTTACAGCTCCCTGCCCGCAGAGCGTGCCAGCACACGCAGTTGCTACATGCTCTGGCTAGTCCATGAGGGATAACAGATAGCCCAACATGGATGGGGAGTGGTGTGACATTCTGGGCAGTGCACAAGCCAGCCCCTCTCCCTCGACCGGAGCTGTGCTCAGCAGCATGGGAACTCACCACGGAGCCAGCACAGGGAGCATGGGCAGCAATGCTGCAGCTCATGCATCACCTCCCTGTACTCCCCACAATGCTCAGGTGGGCACAAAGCTCACTGCCCAGCTCCACCATCCCTGGGGAGATGTACCCGTGTGGCCTTGTGGCATGCGTCCCAGCCTGGTCCTCAGCACTTCAGCGAGACTGATCACCAAGGGACTTAAAAGATGCCTGGTGGCAAGGGGATGGGCAGGCTAATGGTTACACAGGGAAGCCACACTTCTGTCACAGGGAACATGAATTCCTCATTCTCAGCCAACAATGCCTGGGCCCTTGGAGGAAGGCCAGAAGCCAGGCGAGAGGGGCTTGGCGGTGCTGCACAAGGAATGGTGGCCGGGCAGCCGCTGGGCTCTGGGGAGCAGCCAAGCAGCACACAGAGGATGGCCTGAGGAAGGGCTGGGGCACAGGCAGCCCGAGCGGGAGAAACACCACTCGGGCTTCTCCACAGGCAGCCATGAGCCCCTTGGCACGCGTGGGCTCAGTCCACCCCCATCCCCCTCAGCATTTGGAAGCGAGGGGGCTGCGCAAAACCAGGGTAAATGCACAGCAGGCAGCCTGCACCGCCACGACCTGTCTCCAGTGCACAGCTTACGGCTGAGACTGAGTGCTCAGCCACAGGCTGGCAATCAGCTCAGCGGATTTATTCACTTGTTTTCCTTAAGCCACCTTATTTATTTTTCTGTTTTGGCTCCCTAGCTCCGGTCTCAGCTGGAATCCCTGGGATTTGCAGGCAGTTTTGCAAGGTACAGCAGGCTCAAGGTTTGACAGGAGAGGCGCGCAGGGTTCCCAACCCACCTCCTCCCACCCAGGAGACCTACCGATGGGGGACAACTCAGCCACGCTGCCGATGTAGGGCCCCTCCAGGAAGCGTGGCTCGCTGTCATTGATGTCCTGCACCTTGATGATGAACTCTGACTCAGGCTCCAGCAGCTGGTCCGTCTGCCGATCGCGAGCCTGAGCCCGCAGCGTGTAGAAGGTTTTCTGCTCCCGATCCAGGCGCTCGGTGGCATGGATGTCACCTGTGATCTCATCGATGAGGAAGATAGTCCCTGCGCCCTCCCCGGAGATAGTGTACTTGATGGAGCCGTCCCCCTCATCCGAGTCCGAGTGGATCTGCCAGGGAAAGAGGTAGAGGGTGGGAGCAGGCTGGGGCCATGCTTGTGCCCCCACTGCTGGGACCGCATGGGTGTGGAGACCCTGGTGCAAGGTGCCCACAGTCCCTGCGTGATGCCCAGCTGCTCCCTCTGCTGCTGCTGGACTGGAGAGCAGCTCAGAGCACCACCAAATGATGCCTGTGCATGGAGGAAGGCCCAGTAAAGCAGAACTTCAGTCCTGCCTATGCCACCAGATCCTTGGCAGATCACAAATCCTGCCAGTATCCACCCACCCCACAAACCAAGGGACAAACCCCACTACTAGGAGGTTAGGAGATGCTGGAAAAGGGAAGGACAACTTAACAGCACTCCAGAAAAAGAGGCTTCCCTGTGGGCAAGGGCCCAGGACCCTGTCAGTGTAGGATCACCTCTCCCAAGCTGCGCAGCAGGCCGTGGTGTAAAGGCAGCTTACCACCAGCACCTGTCCCCATCTACCCAGCCAGCTGCCCAAAGCCCTCAATTTTCCAGGCACCCTCCTTTATCCGGGCAGTTGTGCTGACACATCTCCCCGCCTGAGCTCATGCACCTGCTGCACACCCGTATTGGGTTTATATGGCAAGGTACCAAGGTACCCCCACACCACACCCAGAGCCCCCACCTGAGCAGTGGCTGCAAGAGAAAAGAAAGGGTAAATGCAGCTCCCCACGGACCAGGGGCTGACTGGAATCCAGGCCAGACGTCCAGAGGTAATTTTATTGGTGGCATTAAACTGAGTTATGAGGTTTTTACAATCCAGCCACTTATGAGAAATCTATTAACAGTAACTGGACAGGCAGAATGCATCTTGACAGAGAGCAGCATGGGCATTAATTGGGACAATCCATAATGAGACAGGCCCCTAGAAAGGTTTCATCAGCTGCTTTCATTTGCTTCCTACAATTTCTGCTTAGAATCAGCAAAGTTGTGTCCCCCCATCCTCTGCAAAAAGAGAAAAAAAGCCACCCATTAATCGGCTAATGAAATATGAAAATGTTTATGGGCCATTCAATCTTCCAAACTGCAGTTCTATAATCCACCTTTCAGACATACAGCTCTACCAGCAAGAATTTATATCACAGCTGCCTCTTTTTTACGATGCCTTCATTATATTTGTCTTGTTAGATACAGTTTATATATTTATTTCATCAGTGAGGGGCCCACGCGTTAGACAATTCAATGCATTTTACACAATATTCACATTCCCACATTGCTGCCCGTGTTGAAATGCCTCCGAGGCTGGCCTGGGAAGGAGACCTTCGCTCAGCTGGTGAACGGGGCTGTGAGCCCAGACATGCCCTGGGACCACCACAGCCGCGGGCCTGCTGGGGTGGTGCCTCTCAGAAAGCGCCGGCAGGGCTGCTCCGCCCTGGTCCCCAGGAGCACCCCGCCCTGGCCATCCCGCCCTGGTCCCCAGGAGCATCCCGCCCTGGCCATCCCGCCCTGGTCCCCAGGAGCACCCCGCCCTGGCCATCCCGCCCTGGTCCCCAGGAGCATCCCGCCCTGGCCATCCCTGCCCAGCCCTCTCCACTGGCTGCCAGAGAGCTTGCTGCCCCCTCTGCCTTATAATCCTCTCCCTAATGTTCACTACTGCTCTGCTAGACATCAAGCTTTTCAAAATTAAAAAGGTGCACCTGTACAGCACACGTAACTGAAACCTGCATTTTCCTGCTGAACACCAGGCTCATGATTAATAATCAGGCCAGAGAAAAACCACCCAGAACCTCTTTCCAGAGCCGCACCGAGCTCTAAGCACATCCTCATTACATATTTGCCCATCGCTGACTGCTGGGGGCAGACACCGGCATCTCTGCAAACTGGAACACCAGGAAGAAAAACGGAGCCTGGGCTCAAGGGGCTGCGGAGATTGATTTACAAGGGAAGATTAAAAGAGCTAAATCTGTGCCGCTTGACTAAACAACTAATGGGGGAGGGCTGGCTAACAGACTACAGACATCGGAGGGGAGATGCCACAGGCCCAGACTACATCCCAGGGACGCTCAGCCAACGCTGTGCTCCCGCGCAGGCTCGGGGACGCCACTGGGCACGGCGGGCGGCCGAAGCTGGGCAGTGCTGGCATGGCGCAGACCCCTGCCAGCCCCGGGGCCGCTCGCAGCGCTGCGCCCCAGGAGCAGAGGGCATCCCCTGCCCACGGCTCAGCTCCGCCGGCCAAGGACAAGAGCCTCCGCAGCAGCCAGGGCCGAGCCGACAGTGCACAGAAGGCTGATCTGTTCAGTTTGTTAAAGAGGAAAATAGTTTCCTTGTCCTAAAAGGCTACAACCAGGAATTTTACAAAGCCATTAATTACTTACTAATAATTAAATCAAAATTAAATGTGAGCAGAGGTGCACACTCCTTACTAAAAGCAATTAAACAGAAAACACAGATATACAAATTAAAAAATTACTCTGGAGCTGGAAAAGAAAGAAAATAAAAACTAGCCCGTAATAAAGGCGCACTCTGTTTGCTTCAACTCATAAAGCCCAAGTTCATCAATTTTCTTTAAATATTAGCAACTTAATTAAATCTGCTTTTTTCCCTTTAATCCTCTCCTCTATCTAAAATAGATCTGTCCACATGCAGAAGTTTGTAACTAGTGCTGACCCCATAATTCTATTTTAAAAACCCAAAGAAATCCACATCAAACTGACAGCAGCCTCAGGGGAAATTACAGTTCAGAAGAAGGATTAGCTAGAGAACCCAGATTTTATGGAAACGGTATTGGCCCTTCGAAAGGCACACGTAGGTGTGCAAGAGGTGCTGGCAAGGCGGCAGGAGGGCTCCTGGATGCGCGGGCTGTGCCGGGAGGGCTGCCACGCTGTCCCGGGAAGCTGGGGCTTCCCCAGCCCTGGCCACCCAAGGCGGATGCCCCAGCTTCTCCCCACCCCAGGGAAAAGCCTGGCCCCAAGCTGCTTTCTGCCCTCGGGAGCAATGCTCACAGGGAACAGATTTCAGTGCAGGCTGGCCGTTCATTCTGAGTGGAGCGGGTGATGCAGTGAGTGATGTGGAAAGGGGCTGTAAAATGGGTTAGTTGTAGGTTCCTGGGTTCATTTTGGAGATGAGGCAGTTGCTAGGCTACCTCTGGAGTTTGACAGGGCCTGATGCTCGGAGTCACTTCCCAGGGGAGCGGTGAATTAGATGTAACTGCACTGAGCATTGTGGTGGAGGAGCGTGGCTTTCAAGTGTCTGCTGAAAGGGACACAAATCACCACGGAAACCCCAGCTGGGCCCTGGCCAAGAAGCCCATTTTCAAGCCTCCTCTGGAGTCACAACCAGACAGCTGAGGCCAGACTGCCCTGCTGCAGGACCCCCGGGCATGTTCTGCCGCAGGGGTCCCAGGCCCCAGGGACAGCACAGGCTGGCCTGCAGCACGCTCCTCGGGCTGGTCCCAACAGCTAGCGCTGCCTTCGTCAGTATACAAATAACGCATCTTCCCGACACATGGGAGCCACAGGGCAGCTTCTCCACAGCTCCCAGAAAAGAACAAAGCCCAGCAACCCTAAGGCAAAATCCTCCCCCAGCCTCAGGACACCAGGAGCTGAGCTCCACGTCCAGCCTCCTCACGCCCCAGCAGGTCACACAGCAGGGAAGCAACAAGTTCCCAAGGAGAGACCCAGTCCTGCCCAGCACAGCACTGCCAGCAGCTCTGGCTTTGCCAGTGCTCCTTTCCGCAGGGCGTGCAAGCAATGGCAAGAGCCAAGGCAGCACAAACAGCAACCCCCTTGCAGAGAAGGGAGACCAGGGCTTTTCCAGCACAGGGAGCGCAGCGTGCTCCAGCGACCGCTATCGCAGCTCCTGACAGCGGAGCAGGACACACTGGTTACAACAAGCCCAAAACCTCCCAGCACCTCTCCCTGGAAGCTTGGCATTGCCGCTGCCTGTGCAAAGCCCAGCGAGGGTCTGGCCCTGGGAGCAGCACAGTAACAGTGCGGCTCCCGGCCAGCACCCAGCAGTGCCCACAGCACGGGCCTGATGGCCAGAGCTCCTGGAAAACTGATCACCAGGGCTGGCCCTCAGGGTCCCTCCAAGCCCTGCACACCCACACCAAGCACCCTCCACACCACACTATGGATGCCAGCCTGAGATACATAAACCCTGCAAAAATCTCGCTCTGGCCACAAACAAGAGTAGAATTTCCATGCCACAACTGGAGTGGGACATCTCCCCTGCCAGCCCCAGTCTGCAGAAACAGTTAGCTAGGAAACAGCCACTGTAGCCTGAGGTCCAACAGAGCATAGCCCTTTCCGGACC
Source organism: Tetrax tetrax (assembly GCA_009806455.1). Taxonomy (NCBI): domain Eukaryota; kingdom Metazoa; phylum Chordata; class Aves; order Otidiformes; family Otididae; genus Tetrax; species Tetrax tetrax. The sequence goes on from WHYT01013211.1 coordinate 152,261, forward strand.
AGGAGGGAGCCACAGGGAGGGAACCCAGCACATAACGGGAAGAATACAGATGTGAGTTTTGGTGTGCTTTTGCCCTAGAGCCTCTGGGAGCACATTAAACCCACCACCCCACAGCAGGGATCAGGCTCCTGCCATCTCAGTCCATAGACTACTTCTCTAACCAGGCCCCCATGAGCAACTTTCACGCCATCCCTCTCCCCACCGCCAAACACAGCTGTGCTGCCAGTGTGCTCCGCTCTGCCACCGGCATGGTTAGCCCCACGGAGACATAGGGTTACCTTACCTTCCCGACGTACAGCGGCTCCGTGCCCGTGTACTCCTCCACCACAAAGAATTGATTCCAAACCCAGCCACGCTTCACTCGCCCACCGGCCAGCAGCGCAGGGTCTCCCGGCTGCCCTAGACCAGGGCCCTCCACCACGGTGTCCATGGCCCAGGCCCCCAGCTCCTGGATGGCACAGAACAGCAGCAGCATGGTCCATGAGAAGCCCTGCAGACCCTTCGCCATTGCACTCTAGGAGGCTGCATGAGCTTTTGGACAGGCAACTAGCATCCTTCAGGGAAGAGGAGGAGGGAAGTCCACACTAGCAGCGTGGCGCTCACCAGTCAATGCAGAGCATCCCCATCACTGCTGCATGCTGTGTCCTGCAGCTGGAGCACTCCTGTCCCAGCAGGCTGGAGTCACATCTGTGACAACAGGTGTCCTGGACAACCCGCTGCTAGCACAGGAGCAGTCAGTGCTAGTGCCTCCCAGGCTGCTCCTGGATCTCCAGAAAAGAGTCTGGCAGCTGGCATTTGTCCCTGGGGACAGAGCTGCACGGCTCTGTGCTCAGCTGCCACCAGTCTCGCTGGGGAGGGGAGTCACACACAGCCTGCTGCCCACTCCACCCGTGGGCAGCAAGCTCCACAGTGGCGTGCAAGGCACGGGCACCCACAACTGTCATTCACAGGAAGCAAGGGGAAGCTTATCCACATATGGTTTCAGAGAGAAGTCAACAGGATGAGCTGCTACGGCCAACATCTGCCCGTCCTGCGGTGGCCCTGGACCACTGCGTGAGGGGTCCAGCAGCACAGGCGCCTGTGCCACGTGTGCTGTTCACAAGCCCATTTGTAAGTCCCATCTTCAGGGGGATGGCATCCCAACATCTGGCAAAGGGTCCAGCTGATGCCGGTCACTCCCATCCTCTGCTGGCTCACACAGGGAGGTGCAGGGCAGCCGGCAGCATCTCCAGGAGCCTGGAAAAGGGCAAAGTGTCAGTGCTGGTGTGAGAGCAGGGCTTCGTGCCCTCCCCTGCAGCCTGGGTCAGTATCTCCCACCCTGCCCTGCCTCAGATGCCCCACAAGTCCTGCTAGAGCAGGGACCCTGGAAGGGAGGGCAGTAAGCTGCAGAGCTCTCATCATTACGGACATGTGCTCCAGGAGGGACCTCAAGACCAAGGAGCTCCACTGTCGAGGGCACCTCTTCACGCAGCTGCCCTGGGTGCTGAGGGGAGTGAGGTCTGCTGCTGGCAGGGGGAGGCCTGCAGGCAGCACCTTCGGCGCTGCACGGCCGCTGCTGCCTCCGCACAGGGCCAGCCCACACCAGCCCTGCATGCACAGACAAGGCTCAGGCCAGGGCACGCCAGCACCTGGCAGCAGGAGGTTCTGTCTGTCCAGCCACTGCTGCTCATCTTCCCTGCAGAAGTTTTCCTGGCATCTCACTTCTGCAGCTGCGGGCTAGGAGAAAAGCATCTGTTCAAGGACTTGCCACCCAGCTGACTTCAAAGCTAACAGTTTAAGAAAGGGCTCTGGGGTAAGCTTCAAGCCACCCGCAAGGCACTTTGGATAAAGTCATGAGACCTCTGGCCAAGGGTAGACTGCACTCAGTGAGCACCTGGGGAGAAGAGGCCTGATCAAGAGATGGGGATGGGCGTGCAGCATCCACTTCTCCCCGCAGCAACACCCTGAGCTTTCACCAGAGCTCTGCCACACCAGCCACAGCCAGAACCACCCAGGAAACATGCACATCTTCACTGGTTTGCAGAATTAATCTCCTGTCATCTGTCACTCAATAGGAGGGGAAAAGAGGATGCATGGAAAGGGGGATGATCTGGGACTAGATAGCCATCTACTCCCCACAGAAGGGGAACTGGACTGTGCTGTGCACAGACCCCTGCATGACTCTAAACAGCCCTAGCAGCCCAGAGCTGGGGCAGCTGGCAAACCACTCCCTTGCGCTCACCATTCTCCTAGTGTGACCACACCAACAGGGCAGTTTTCCAAAGCACCCAGGGAGCTGCACTATCATTTCTGCACTGACCCACCTGGACAAACACTGAGAAACACGGGGCATTAGCGCTAGGCACCATTCCATACCGCCTATTCATGGTTCACAAGTAGTGCGTCATGCAACAGGCACAAATCTACTCACTCACAAGGGCTCACACTCATGTTCCATCCCATGCACAGCTAAGACTCTCTTGTCCAATTTGTGCCTCATTTGGGTGTACACATACATTTTCCCCTCCACATACACATGCCATAGTCCACGCACACACGTCAGCTGTCACCTGTACAAGCCCTGTGCACTTCATGCTCCAAGGAGCACAGGGTCTCCAGTGTATTTTGATGTTAGCAATCCCAGTACAGAAGCACTAACATTCCTCCCCACCTCCTGCCAGTCTGTTTGTTATTAAGACATCCCCACACCAGCCACAAAGTTGTTGGCAGTGGCATGACTCGCTCTTGCAGTCAGGCCTCCCCACATAGGAGCCATTCCTGTCACTGCTCCTGAAGGGCCAGCTGCTCTTGCATCAAACATCAGAATACTTAACATCAGAGACTATACCTAGGAGAGCGAATGACCTGTAGACGGGTGACGGACAGAGTCTTTCCTTCCCAGTGTTAGAAGTCTCACAGTAACTGCAGCCTTCATCGATCACAGATATCACAGATATCAGGGTCCCTGCTTTGGAGCAACAGAGCTGAGGCTGCCCCACCTGCAGCAGCCTTCAGAGCGAGACGCTCAAAATGACAGGAACGAGAGACATACAAATCTGTTTTATCACTCTTACAGGGATGTAGAGAAGATACATATAACAAGATACAGCACACCACTGCCACAAACAGCATCTCTCCAATTTCGCTCATCAGGAAATTTGTGGCTGTTTTGAAGTTCCCCAGACAGCAAGAGATGTCAGTAACCAAACAGCACAAGTTGTGCCAGAGCAAGAGCTTTGGGCCAGCACCCAGGGCAAACAGTAAGCGTGGGAAGAACATCCTATCCAGCATCTCTGCCCTTGCCACTGTGCAGCACTTTTGCAGGCAGCACCTCCAGAGGTGTCCAAAGTCCAAGTACAAACGGCTTGTATCTGGTAAATGCAACCGCCAGAAAGTGAACTTAAAAAGTACATCTGCATGTGTTCTCAAGGACTACTACGCAAGCAGAGCCTTGGGGAGAGGCGGCCACCAGCTGCTGAAGTCTCCCACTCTGCCCACCCTGACACCCTCTCCTTGCCACCCAGGCTACTCCATGCTGGTTTATAAAGCCCTGCCAGAAGCCTGACAAGGCAGCAACACCACCGCCAGAGAGCAGCTCTGCAACCAGCTAAGACCTCCTGAACACATGGGGAGGCTGAAAGCAAGCCAGTCCAGTGGTGCAAATCCAGGCGCTATGAGTAACGTCAGCATCCAAGGGCCCCGAGCTGGGAGGAAGGCAGCATGTCGCCCTGGCTCTCGGGCACGCAGTGCTCAGGACACACAGCTGGCAGACAGCACCCACCCTGGGTCCATGATGGCAGGAGGAGCCTTCCTCATTCTCCTCATCGCACCATTTCACCCGAGTGGCAGCTGCCTGAGCCACACACTGGAGCCAGCCCTGCACGCGCGCAGGGACGGCACTGCTGCTCATTCGGAAATGGGCACTGTGCCTCTTCTTTCAGCCTTGCCAGAGTTACAGCGTATAAATGGAAGTAGCTAAATCCTAAACAATATCAATAAACTAGCAAAAGCAATAACTTAGACGCACACACTAAAGCAGAGAAGAGGAGGCGAGGGCAGAAGATGCCGCAGTGGGCAAGCGCAGCTCCAGCAGAGCTGCTCCCGGCTGGCTGGCGAGCTGGCCCACAGTTCCCAAGGCAACTTGCTCAGCCCCGCTGCATCTGAGCACTGCACAGAGCAGCTACAGCCAGGAGAGGAGAGTCCCGCCAAGCAGGCATGGGCTGGGCTGCCGTTGCTGTGGGAACCACAACCTTGTGTTTAGAGCCTCAGCCATTATGCTGCTTTTAACATTTAACAGATTTCTCATACTGCTACGCCTGAGCTAACGTGGTTTGCTGGTGCCTGCCTCACACGTCCTCAGTAGAGCTGCCGGCATGCCCCTCCTTCAGGCAGCAATGGAGGCGGTGGAACCCAATTTGCCCCCACGCACCTCCGAGACGCTCAGGTCCCACGCTGCAAAGCCCATCTATACAGCCTGTCACTAGCTCCAGCATTCGTACCCAGAGCCATCCAGAAACACTGACCCAGAAACACATCTGCAGCAAAGCTCATTGCCATAAACTTCTTCTCCACCCATACATTCTCAACCAGTTTCTCTTCTGACACAGCTTCAGGCCACACCTTAGGTCCCCCTCACTAACCAAAACCACAACATAGGGTCAGTGCCATGTCTCCTCACAGCATGCACACCTCTCTGGCTGTCACATCGCAGACCTCTTCCAGAGGCAGCGGACCCAAGAGTCCCAAGTCCTGCGCGTGCCCTCGCAGCATCCTGCACACGCTGCAGTGGGATTCAAGGACCCAGGGCTGCGAAGCACCACAGAAGGTCCCGTGCACAGGAACCAAGGCTAGCACATTTATTTCCCTGTGTTATCAAAGATCTTTCACCAACAGCTGGAAGCGCCACTTCTCTCTGCCACGCCTGAGCAGCAGAGCCATAAATAACCAGTGGGAGCTGCTGCAGCAGCCCAACCCAGCCCACAGCACAGCATCCTGAGCAAGCAGCAGCATGCAGCTGCAGGCGCACAGCACGCCTGCACCCACGCGGCAGCGTGCCCAGGCACTTGCTCTGCCAGGCAGGCTTTCACGCACGCAGTGAAGCACCAGACTCTCGCACCGCCCCAAGCCCAGGGTGACGGCCTCTCTCCTGCTGCTCTGTCATCCCCACTTCCCAATTATCAGCACAACTCCCCTCCTCCCCTCTTCACAAGAGCTTGTGCAGTTTGTCGGTGTGCATTTGGCACAGCCACACTGTACATCATGTTGACAGTAGAAATTACATCCTGAGCTTATGTTTTACACTGTGCTCTGTCAGAACTCACTGCAGCCCAGTGATCAGGACAAATTGAATAGCATCCCGTCCATGTCAATATTTATTTCATTTTACAAACGCAGGCTGATGCAGGGCAGAGCAGGCAGGGGGAGGGGGAAGACGTAGGCAGGCAGCAGCATACAAAGACAGCACAGCCAAATACATCACAGCCCTACACCTCCAAGCTGTCCTCTTGCCCAACACAGCTGTGGTCCCACAGCCAGGGCAGTGGTGCCCCAGGAGCCCAGCGAGCGCTGCACGCAGCAATAACGGCAGAGACCAGGGAGCCCAGCACAGGGCCCAGCACCACCCACACGTGCCAGCTGTGAGGGAACAGCAGAGGCCACGTGCAAGCACAACAGCAGCTCTGGGGACCACACTAGCACCGGCTCAGCCTGCCTCCACAGGGAGCCCACCTGCCTCGCACTCGAGAGCGTGGGCGGCGTGGCAGCCCGCCTCAGACAGACCTTGCTGGGAGACCGGGCAGCAAAAAGCCCGCAATTACTTCAACAGCAATTCTTCTCTAGTACTGCCTACAGTGCAGCACGCAGTGTGTAACCACATCTCCTCCTGTTAAACAGAATTCAAATCCACTTAATGCTCCGCTTCCTGGGAAAAGGAACCGGCTGGCTAGAGCATGCTTCCAGTACCTGCTGCATGGAGGTAACACAAGCATGGCAAGGCTGCTGCAAAGCTTTAAGATGGTTCATAATCTCCAGGCCTAGGGCTAAGACATGAACTCAGGCTCTCTGGAGCTCACTTTCTCTACTGAATATTGTAAGACAAGATGAGGCAAAGATACTTTTTTTCTTTCATTAACTTCTCCTCAAAATCTAGAGACAAGGGAGAAGGCAATCTTGTCAGACATAACATACTATCTGCAGACTAGGCCCCACAGCAGGCACATCACATGCAAGCATCCAACATCCCACACATTGCCTTGACAATGCACCCCAGCATCACACCAACCCTGAAGCACCACGGCCAAGCACCCACCTATATCCTCAAAACTTCCGACAGCTCCTTCCTAGCATCCAAGAGGCATTTTACAATTATCCGTTTGGCTGGACAACGGAATAGTCAGGGAACCCAGCCCTCAGCCCCACAGGGAGTGCTCTGCAGATGGACAACACCAGGGACCAACACCACAACCCGGCTACTGCTCCAACCCTCTGCACCACCGCAGCACCCACAGCCACCATACCCAAGTGTCTCTGCCTGGAACACGTTAACGCGCATTGCTGATTCTGCAAGGGACATCAGCACTGGTGAGAGCACAGGTGTGGGATGCCCGCTCACATCAAGACGGATTATGACCACAGCCCCTGCACTGCAAGTTCCCATTCCATAGCAGATCCCATCAGTGATGGGGCGTTTAAGGACCAACATTTGGATAAAACAAAGCTGGACAATGTGTCAGAACAACACGGTGCCACCGAGAGCAACTGCAAGCTAGACATGTTTTTGCCACTGCAGCTCTGGAACCCCCATAGCATCCCTCTACTGAAATACGTTCTGCAGAAGCCATACTCTAATCCAGTGTCCTTTCCAGAACATCAGCGCATTTTGTCAATCAAGTGAGAGACGGCTAGAGATACTGATCTGGATGGCACGCATCTGGAGATAAGTGGCCAAGGGATTAAAAACTGCAGAGGCTTTTGAAAGAGGATATTTACATTACTTTTATTTTTACTTATGCAGTTAAAGGCTTGTGTATCCAGAGTTACTGGATGAACGTATCCCAAGCGCAGGCCCAGACTGTGCAAAGCAATGTTTGATAGCAATCTACCCTTCAGCAAGTCTTCAGCCCTGATACAGAGCACAGAAGACAGGCAGATAATGATAAAATCAAGTTCTCACTAATGTCACCCTAGCCTCAGCTTTGACAACAGAGCAGAAAGTCCATTATGCTTAGTAAAAGTTTACCCATGCTTGTTCTTTAAGTATCTGGGTTTCCTCCTCCTGTTTCTTTGGAATTATTCTCCCAGCAGGGGACCTCTTCCTCTGCTTTTTTCCCTCAGATAAACTTGCACACAGCCCAGGTAAAGTTGTTTTTCCAGAGGAATTTCTACCTACACAATGCTCAGGACTGTATGACTAAACATCCATTTTCTCTCTTTTTAAGTAGCTTTAGGTTTAATTATTGTCCCCTTTGACATTGTCTTGAGAAATTCTAATAGAAGAGCACAGCAACTGTCAGAGCAGGAGCTCCTCACAACTTTTTGACTTCTCGTGCTCAGTCACTCTCTGCTGTGAGGCACACTGGGAGGAACAGTATTTGTTAAAGCTCTTACACAAGCATTGTTTGGAAAAAAAAAAAAAAAAAAAGTATTTTCAAAGTTCGGGAGATATTTTTCCTCCAAATCTTCTTTGGTCCAAGTTTCAAAGAAATTTTAATTGCAAAGAAAATCTCAAAGTCTGCCTTAGGGAAGAGGGCTTTACAGCCATAACGGTCTCGCTCTGCAGCAATTCTTTTCCGAATACGGAATTTTCATGCCTTGTCTACGTGAATATAATACTGCTAATTCACCTTCAAAAACAATCTCTGAGAGGTGGTAGAAGCAAAGGCATCTTCCTGTGGCCCTGAATACATACATGATTCCCTCTGCCCAGGTCTGGGAGAAACCACCTCCAAGCCAAGAAGGAACAAAGTGCGGAGCACAAACTCCCGCTGCCACCCTGCGGAGCCCCGTGCATCAGGGGTGCTGTCATCTCTGACCCAACGGGAGAGGGAAGGCTGAGCCCAAGGGATGATTCATGGGATCGCAGGCAAGTCCCTCTTCCCTGGGAACCTGACAAACTGCCTGAACTACCAGCAAAACAAAGCACTTGAGCACTCTGATCTGACAGGGCAGGGCTAGTCTTCCCTTTACACAGGAAAGCTGTATGCTGCTAAGCACTCTGCCTGCTAGGACCCACCAATTGCTTCAGCAGAGAAAGGAAACACAACATATCTCCCAGGCTTCTGAAAGGCTTGTGAACAGACAGAGAAGAATCAGAGTTCTCAACAGCTGAGGGGGGATGAAAAAAACAACCAAATAAAAAAGAGAAGCCGCAAATGAGGCCAAATCTGATATAAAAACTGAAAGGGAAAAAACAAACAATGAGTTCAATAATGATGTGTCAGAAAATTAGAAGGGACCCCATGTAGCAAGCAAAACCCACAAATTACAGGAGATTATCTTAGTCAACACTATTGCAAGAAACTTCTGAAGAACTGGGCTGAGCCAGGGGACTGGCAAAAAAGGAACTGAAAGTCAGTGACAAATTGGCATTAACAGCCAGGTGATGCTGAAAGAGAGCACATGAAGGAGACCCTATCTCTAGCTGGGCAGGAGGACAAAGTGCCGTTGCTGCCCCTCCAACGCCTGCAGCAACAGACATCGACCCAGCCACCACGCTTCTTGCGCATCCTTGTCCTAGGCAGAGAGAGCAGAGATCCTCCGCCCCGCAGGCCAAGCGTGAGCGGTGCTGGTTTTGGGGAAACATCTGCAGCTATCACAGCATCTGTCGCAACTGCTGGGGTGGACAGAGTTCCTCCTGCTGTGGAGAGAAAGCTGCAGAGTTCACAGCAGGTCCTTAATTTGAGGATCTGGATAGATAGCCACATCTGAAAGTCATCCCCTCACAAAGGCCCTGTACAGAGTCAGAAGTTGCATTCCCAAGTCTTGCATGTTTTACGCCCCACCGCCTCACAAGGAGCCAGAAATGCTCCCAAACAGCAGGGCAGAGAACCCCACCAGAGCTGATCCCCGTGGCACAGCCCAAGGACACCCAGGAGCCCCCGTCACTCCCCTCCTTGCCTGCTGCTGCCACCTCTGTGGGCCCTGGTGAGCAGCAGAAGCCACATGGAAGGAAAGGCATGAGGACTGCCCAAAACCAGGCAAGGGGCATCAAAGCCGATAGCCCAGATGAACGGGCATCTGCATAGAAGTTAAAGGACAGGTTAGAAAAAAAAAACAACAACAAACCAAACACAAAACAGAATTCTTACATTTTGACAAATGTGGAGGGAATTGGATTCTTTCAAGCAAATGTTTGGCAGATGCATGAATTATTTATCATTCAATATTGTGTGATTAAATGGAAAATTGAAGATGTTCACAGCTTTCTTGTCTGCAACTTTCTACCTCTCATAAAAGTATCCCCAAATTCCTATGGAGAATAACACGTGGATATTACACTGAGCCAGAAGGGTTCAAAGAAACTTCCTTCAATTTGCTGCTCAGGGTTCAAGGTCAGGCTCAGATTGCGTCCTCTGGTTAAATCAATGCTATGGCAGGCACATGTCACTTTCAGGAAGGTCCCGCTGCTGCTCACTCTTCTTCACTATACATTTCAAGCCTCTTGGCAATTTTGTCCCTGGAAATCTCTCAGGTTGTGTGATGGAAGACATGCGACCCCTCTTTACAGAGTGCATGAGACCAAGTAAGTCTCTTCCTCTGTCATTTTGAGACTAAGACCAAGTCAGCACAGGATCACCACACTGAAGCGGGAGGACACGAGGGAGCACAGGAGAGCAGTGAAAAGCGGGACAGACCTGCAGGAGTTGCACCAAGGTCTCACACCCGCAGCTTTGTACTTTTTCCCAGCATAACAGAATGATCACGTTGTGCACAGCCCAGATTAGAAGCAGGCACCAACTTTCTGATGCACGTCCCTTAAGCCGAAAGCAGCCTGAAGAGGCAAGCGGCTTCCTCAGCACCTCAGGACAAGGCCTGCAGCAATAAACAGCTGTCAGAGAGGCGGAAGAATGAGAGCAATTAGTTTCTAATGCCAATTTCAGCCTGATCTTTCACACTTAAGAAAACTGTTACAATTATTTTCTCATTTTTAGAGGAACTCATTAAATAAGAATTAGAAACAAGATGGTATAGAAGATAAGAAAATTATTTCTGCAACAATATCCTGCCAAAATCCACCACTCTGTGGCTGCAGTCCTCAGCCACCCAGACTTGCCCCTGTAGCACCCGTGCGGAAACCGGCGCGCAGGCCGGCACGCATCGCTCCCAAACACATCGTTAGGCCGTCAGCCACCGCCTGCGCGATGTCCTGCCTCCACACAGGCTTCTCTGGTACATGGAAGAGGCTCCAGCCCCAAACCTTCCCACTCTCCAGAAATTCCTGAGCAAACACACTGGGGAGAAAGGAAGGAATCTTGGCACCTCCACCCCTCAGGGCACACAGCTGAGGTTCCCTGACAGCATAGCTGTGCAAGTGAAAACCAAGTAGCGGGCAGAGGAGGGCAGACACTCCTTTCCCCAGAGGAACTGATCCCTTAGGAGTGGGGCCGAGTCAGGACGGGAATCCCCGGAGAGAGGGATGGGAACACTGTCTCCCCCGGGGCCTTGTGTGGCAGAACAGCTACACATAGCTGCATCAGACAAAACTTCACTAGAATGCAAAACCAGAAGCTTTTAGCATCCTGTATGGTAGAATCAAATTTTTATATCCTTCCATGCCCAGTAAATTCTGTTCACAAAGAACGAGAAAAAAGCAAGTAAAAGCCTTAATAAATGCTGGAAGAGCAGGGAGCTCTCACCAACTCCCAGCCCAGTGCAGCTCCTGGATAATCTAAGCAATAGTTTATTTTTCTCTCCAGTATCATTTTCCCAGCTTGATCTCTACTGTCGCAGTATGATGGTTTCACCCCATTAGCCTTGCTTAAAAAAGTGATCCCAGGACTGCGAGTGTTATTGCCCACATAAATCAGGAGGCTTTGAATATGGGGCACCTTTAAACAAACAGCTGATGGAAGTGAAGTTCCGGGATCATTATTAATAGCTTTTCATTTCTGTGTCCGCTGTGCTGTGACATTCTTTCCCAGCAGAAAGCCTCCGCTTCCTATCCCCAGTACATCTGATCCCCTGAGTCCTCCAGTCAGCATGAATGACTGTACCTTTGTGTTAATTGCATAGCCCGTTCCACAAACTGAATACTAATCTTAACCAGCAAGAGGGGAGGGTTTGTGGAGGAGCAATGGGACAGTTTGGAGAGAGGCTCGCCAGCCCCACCGCCTTCCCCTGTGCGCAGAGGTGAGGAGCGCTGGTCCTCCACCTCCCCTCAGGGAAGGGCAGATCCTGGCTCTCCCAACACACAGCAGTAAATACTACATCAGAGGACAAGGCCCTGCTCCATTTCTGTCCCATCTGCCTCGGGAGTGTGCCCTGTACTGGCCAGACAGACCCAGGCTTTCCCAACTCTGCCAGCTCCATCACACTTCTCCCACACGCCCACCAGCAGAACGATGCCTGCCGCTCTCCGCATTGCAAACAGCTCCTGGCTCAGTCCGAAAGGATGCAGACCCTTGGACAGGCAGCCAGCACAGAACAGCCCTGTCAGCACTTAGAGGTGCTGTTCAAAGACCTTACCTCACCAGATCCAGTTTATTTTTCACTAGCATGCCTCATCCATCATGCTAGTGATTCCAGGGAGGAATCACTCTGGTTCTCCACCTTCAGCTATCGGGACTCTCCTGAGAGCTGCGGGCCAGTGCGCAGCAGCCCCGAGCAGATGAGAGCTCTAAATGCCATGGGCAAATCTAAGGGCAGCAACAGCTACCACCAGAGAAAGGGAAACCACCCATTCCTCTCTCCCACAGTGATGAGCCTGAGACAGGACCAGACCCCTCATCAAGAGGGACGTTGGCCACCTGCTCTGGGAGCCCCCGCTTTACTGCTCACTGCCAGCACTGACATACAGGTGCTCTCAATACAGATCCCAAAATCTTCACGCCTAGGACCTGAACAGAGTTGCCAATGCTGCTGCATCAGCAAATGACATCATCCCTGAGGTCTGCGGCTCACAAGACAGACGAAGTTTCTCCTTGGAAAGGGTGTTCAGGCTCTCTGAGACACTTTGCCCAAAGAAAGGAGGAGATCGTCCTGCTGGTGGCCAGTCCCAATACAGCCACCAACGTAAGTGCAAGCAAAAAGACTGCACGGTGGAGGAAGAGTGCCCTGGAAGAGGCAGGCATGGGCTTTATGGCCTCCTTGCTCTTTCTGCCCTTCACTGTAGATAGATGAAAATGGAAGGGCCTGCCCCACTCTCAGTTTCATTTTACTGTTCTTGAGTAATGACACTACATCCAGGTCAAGCTGCTCAAAGAGAACACCCAGGGTAAGCAAATATGCCAAAATGGCCTGTTGCTTCAGTGACCTTTACTGTGTATAAATCAAAATAGCTGCAGAGAGCAGCAAACTCCAGGAATGGGTGATGGCTTTTGGTTTTACTACCCGCTGCTTGCCCGTTCCAAACCCAGTTCTCAGTAAGGAGATTCAGGACACAAGCACTGACACAGGCATAACAACGGGTTCACCTCTGAGAGCGCGAAAGCGGAAACAAGCAGCAGCAAACTGTGGAGTGTGGCTGAACAAAGCTGAAAGAGACCACTACAGACAGGATGCACATTTCATGGAGGACTTTAAGAGCAGAAAAAAAAATATTAAGTGTTAAATCTGTCTCTTGATTTCAGACTCCTTCCCTAGCTGGAGTCTGAATCCTTGATATCACGATGGACTAGCGCAGCAGAGCCATGTCCTTATGACAAATCAACAAGAACACTCTAGGTTTCTGGATATGATTCTGCAATCCAGATGCAGTACTAGCCTTCCCTCTGCAAGACACTGTGACCACTTTGTCAGGTGGAAAAAAAAAAAAAAAAAAAAAAAAAAAAATTTGATTCCTCCTCCACCCCCCTCCAGCACTGTATTTGCAGACTGTGGACCAGCATCCAGCAGCCACACAGGGCCTTTAAACAAAGGAATGGCAGTGGGCACCACATACGCAAAGCTAGACAGCCTCAATGTGTCACTAGAAACACTGCTTTCCAGCCACCAGACCTCAGCATCCCATTGAGGCATCAGCTCTCAACAGAGGCCAAATGTGCAAACTGCAGCCAAAAAGGAGAACATTTCTGAGAGCTTGAAGCACTGCAGTGAACACAGCAGACTGGAACGGAATCTGCAAGTAGCTTCTCTTTAATGTCACTACCAAACCAATGGCACAATGAGGAAGGGACAGACTGGGAGCTCTGGGAACAACCCTCTACTCAGCACACGTGATAAAGGGAGATTAATTGGCCAATTCCTCAATTAGGCATAAGCGTTCAGGGCTTTGGTGTAAAACTCCATCAGACAAGACTGCCATCTTCACTTCTGACATTCCATGCAGGACACAGCATGGGGTTTTGTACAGGTCGTATTTCACAGTCAAGCCTTTCGCCTCCGCCGGTCCTGGCAATAGTGAGACCATGAGAATCTTCTCTCTCCAGCACACAGGCTTTGAAGGGTCTTTCCCGATGTATCTGCACAAAGCAGGGACCTTGGGGCCTTGTACGTAGGTTCTAATGTTATTATTATCAAAAGGAATAAAGAGGGACATGGTGAAGTAAGAGGCAGCAAAGCAGCCCAGGGAACAAAGGGAGAGAGAGACTACAGCAGGAACAGGGAGGACAGAAAAGCAAATGGACAAAGGGCATGCGAAAGAATAGAGCCAAGGAGAGATATGCACACACGTGAGCGAGTAGGATGGTGCTGCAACACGTGAGCACGCGTGCACACAGAAACCCGCACAGGCAGAAGCAGTCGTCTGCAGCTTGGAGTCCCCCGGACCCACTGCGTGTTTGCAGCCTTGCACTGCTCCAGCAAGAGCCCCCCCCAGAACGCCCCCGCACACGCGCTTGACTCCTGCGAGCATGTTCGCTCCATCCAGCACACAGCCCAACAGCCGTGCGGCACTGCTGACACTGAAAGACCTTTGCGGCCACAAAAGTGGCAAGAAGCTGGCTCTGAGTACCCTCAGCCAGAGTGCCGACCCTTTCCCCAAAGCAGCTCCACTCTGGAGAGGGGGAGAACAGGCAGCAGACCTACACAGACACACTCCAGCTTTCCCACACGCAAACATGGCTTTCTCATCCTCGCACACTTGGTCCATGTGCATCCTGCTCTTTCTACCACTACGCTGCAGACCCTTGCTGTCTCTCCCCTTATTCCCTGAGTAGTTTCACTTCCTCTTCCCTCTCCACACTCCTCTCTAGCTCGTTTGATGACCATCGTGTTGGAACTCATGCACATAGCCCCAAAGTCCCTAGCGTGTGCCCAAGCAAGAACAGGTCCATCCAGAGCCCACCACCCACAACCCAAGCAGCCAGACACAAAAGTGCTGAAATCCTGAATTGCACAGGCACCCTTACTCCAGCCAGGCTGTGCCATTCCCCTGCGTGCCAACACACCGGTCTCCAGGCCCCCATCACTCCTAATACCACAGGAGGTAAACACTGGACGGGCTGAAACCAGCTGGGAGCACCGCAACACAGACAAACGCAGTCCTTCGTGTCCTCCCCTACAAATAACCACCCTTCTGCTGCCAGCAGCCTCAGGCAGAGTTTGGGCATCCAAAGCCAACTGGTGTCCAGCCAAAAAGCCATTCTTCCCCATGCTGGACTCAGAGCTGCACACACCTCTTACCACCCACCTCTCCCATCAGACTTCACAGTGAATTGACACCAATGCAGCCACTGTGATTCAACGCCAGGACAAGACACAGCTGCCCTGAGCAGGGCTGACAAGATTTCTGACAGGCTCAGGACTGAGCCAGACAGAAGCACTGCGTCTGTGCAGTCCTCAGCCCCCCATGGTGGGGTGCACCAAACGCATCAGCTCATGAAGACAGCTCTCCTCACCTTGGTGCACAGACTCACAGATAGACCTCATACACAAAGCCATCTGAAACATAAACTTAGCAAACACTTCACACACTAGCTAAAAAAGGAGAAAAAAAAACTGTCATTGCTATTTCTAAATATACTTGGGAGGCACCAGATAGAACAGTGACGGACTAGTATTAAAAAGATAGAGTCTCCGTACCAGCCTTTGATCGCTCACAAGGGAAACGCACGTGCCGCCTTGTGGAAGCCAGGACCAGACATTGTGTCCTACCTCTGCCTAAGCCCAGCTCAGCTGTGGTTTAAAGAAAAGGCCTTCCAGCCTGGTGCTTCATGGTCCCTCCCTCTCATTTCTAGTTCACAGCAGCTTTTCACGACCAGGACAGTGCTCAATATAAGCAACACAGACTCAGCTGCAGCATCTTCTGGTTTGGGGACAGTCTAATGTTTGGAAAAGGCCTCCCTAGAAGCACCAAACCTGACTGGAGCCTGCGCCCAGAATCTGAAGGGAGATATTCAGCAGCAGCCACAGCCGCCTGAGAGTGGTCACAGGTCAGATGCTGTCCCACCAGCTCCACCGCTGTGGTGGACTGGGGCTAATTTACACTGGCTGAGCTAGCAGCTCACGGCGCGCATGCAGCCCCGCTCCATGAGGCGTGCTTTCCGGCACTCAGTCGTCTCCAGCTCCTCACAACAGAAGGCATGGCTGGCAGCACCACTGCCTCTGCCTAGGACACCTTGAGTTGTGCCTCTACCATCAGATCCACAGGGCTGAGGCCACATCTCCCACTGCGCTGCCCAGGTCTAACAAGGGCTCTTTTGCAAAGGCGCCCTCCAAAGGGGCATACAATAAAAGGTGTTTAACAGTCCTTCTACTGGGTCTGGGTGGGATGGAGTTAGTTTGCTTCAGAGCAGCTCATATGGTGCTGTGTTTCAGGTCCATGACAAAAACAACATAGTAACACACTAATGTTTTAGTTATTGTCAAACAGTTACCAAGGCCTTCTCTTTCTTCTCGCTATGCCCCCCCAGTGAATAAACTAGGGGTGCAGAAGAGGTTGGGAGGGGACACAACCAGGCAGATGACCCAAACTAACCAAAGAGGTCTCCTATGCTGTCTAACATCATGCTCAGCAATACAAAGGGAGAGGAGGGAGCTCGGGAGTTAGCCACCTTTTGCTGAGGAACCGACTGGGCATCAAGCTACCAATGGAAGTCAGCAAGTGCTTGCCTTTGGATCCCTTTTTGGTGTTTTGGTTTTTTGTGGTTTTTTTTTTCCTCTTCTTCCACTTCTCCTTTGCTTACTAAACCATTTTTATCTCAACCCATAAGTTTTCTTGCTTTTACCCTTCCTTTCCTCTTCCCCTGCCCTGCTTGAGAGTGAGCAAGCTGTGTGGTGCTCAGCTGCTTCCCGGGGCTCACCCACAACAGTCCTAAAACACTCGGCAGCACCACTGCTGGCTGTGTTCACTGCCAGAGCAGAGTCAGACTGACCCTGTTCCGAACGCATTAACCAGAGAGCAGCAGCCACGGCCGCTCTCCTCACACAATGCTTTGAGCCTCTCAGTCCCACGATGTCGGCTCACATCTCCTGTTCTGGAGCAGCCCAGCACCACCAGCTCACCCAGCTGCCATCACGTCCCAGTGAAGCACTCCCACCCATCTCTAATTCACCAAAGCACATCAGCACTCCAGGTGCAAAACTAATTCAAGCCTGAACTGATGGTTCCAGCATCCTTCCCAGCCAGACACAAGTGTCCCTTACACAAAAATGGAAACAGCTTTTTCAGACACAGTCCAGAAATGCTCACCTGTGGCTGCTACTCCAGCTGGGGAAGGTTCAGTGCTTGAATTTCACTTCATCCCTGCATTGCTCTGTGGTACAAAGGAAGGCAGCAGTATTGTCTGCCAGCACAGCAGGCACTCCTCTAGGCCGGACCAACCACGCCAGACCTCACAACCCCAGCTCCAGCTCACAAGCTCTTGTCTGCCTTAGCCAGTCCATCGCCAAGTCCTGGGCAAGGCGAAGCCAGGCCAGTCTGCATCTTCCGGGTCACCATCCCGCAGCCCCGGTGCGTTGCGGGCCTGCGGCTCGCCCGCTGCCCACGCTGACCAGGGCGCCGGCACCCGCCTCCGCCATGCCTGCCGTGGAGGCTGCTCGCGCCTGGCCCGGCCACCGGCAGCTGGGCCAGACCAAACCCACCCGAGGGTTCACCCGGGACAGGAGCTCGGGCGGCAGGGCAGGGCGGGGGACTGGGCAAGGACACGGCCACTTCCCAGGCTCAGCGAGACCGGCCGAGCCCCTGCCCAGGGCAGGACGCCGGCTCGCACCTGGCCTCCCAGACTAATTGGTTAATTGCCGCGCCGGGCTGCGCGTACCGAAGGAGGCTGCACGGCTCCCTCTGCCGGCACGCGCCCTCGCGCCTGCCCAAAACCCCGGGGAAGCCGGGCCGCGGCCCCCGGGCGGGCGGGGGCTCCCCGCCGCCCACAGCGGTACCGGGGCGGGCGCCGTGCCGCAGAGATGCCGTCCCGCCGGGAGCCGCCCGGGGGGCTGTAGCAAACGGTGTTCAGCTGACTTTTAAAAGTTTAAGCAGCGACATAATTCCTTAAGGACTCTGCTGATGCTCAGCTATTCCTGCCGGCCTGCCATGCAAAGGTCCCGCTGTATTTCATCAGTGGGAAGGCAGCCAAGCTCAGAGAGCTGGTGAAGACCTGCTCCAGAAGGAACCCCTCACCTGTACGTCCTCCACCACCCAGACTCCAGTAACAGGGGAAGCGGTTCCCCCTCCCACACACGCACACCACCACGAGCCACCTGCCTCACCAGGGCCACAACAGGGGAGAAAACGTGTTTTCACACTGTTAAAAAAAATGGAATAGAGAAAACACAGATGGGTCCAAGGGTAGCTCTGGAGTTTGGTACCATGTGCAGGGGGACAGTGTCCTGTCCCAGGTTAACAAGCTCATTTGCTCACATCTAGTATGTGCCCTTCTCAAACTGCTCCTTTCTAGAGAGGATGACAGGGTGCTGGTTGCGGAGAGGAGGAGGTGCTCTGAGCTTAGGAGCCACTTTATAATGACAAGGATTATTGGAGAAACAGCATTTTGGGGATTTGGGATTCCAGGAAGCAGCTGCACTAGGAGCAGAGGGAGATAATCCCAGTGTGGCAGAGGGAGATGCAGGGAAGCAGGACTGGAGAGGGGAGCGCAGCATCCCCAGGCAAACACTGAAGCTACAGACCATGGGGGTTTCTAAGCCTCTGAAGGAACCAAACCTTTCTCTCTTCTTCCTGACTCTGGCCCATGCGAGACTTAGACCCAGAGAAGCAATCTGCCCCACAGCCTGCAATCAGGAACCCCAGGTTCCCGGGCCAGCTTGCAGCCTGCAAGCAGCCTGTGACAGCCAGCAAGGGGAAGCCAGGCTTTGCCAGGGAAGGCAGCAGGGAAGCACTAAGGGGGGCAAACCCAGGGCCTGGGGGGAGGATGCATGCCCCAGGGTACTCAGCTCCAGTGCCTCTTGGGTGGGCACAAGGCCCCAGACCTTCTGTAAGCTGGGGTCTGCCTGCACACAGCTCCTGAGTGCCCTTCCACAGGGAAGGACAGCAGCGGGCAAGAAAGAGGATCAGAGACAGATGGGTGCCACCCAAAAAGGCTGTGCTGAGTTCCCAGGCACTGCTGTGCGGAGCGCTGCGGGACAAGGCTTCCCCTTGGGGCTTCCCCCTCAAGCCATTGGCTGTGGCACAGGAAGGGCTGCATGCTGTAAGGCACTGGATACAGCTCACCTGCAAGAATGAGCTCTCTCCTGCCAGACTAGTACCAGGACCACATCACACACTCCTGCTCTGACTCAGTTTTGCAATCAAAACCTCAGGGAAATCCTAGCTTACCAAAGCAGTGTTTAAATCCTGCGCCTGCTCCTGCAGCTGCCATTTCCAAATGTCTCACTTCCTTGCTCTGCTGGATGAACACACCTTTCCCCATCCACATACACACAACTACCTCCCTACACCCACATTCACATGGAGGCTTCTGCTGAAAGGAGTTCAAAGTATCTGAGGCTCCATTTATTGCCCAAGATGTTTCTATGGCGACTCCCTTCACATCCCATCATTGGCTGCAGAAAGCTCCTGGCCATCAACAGCTTCAGGTGAGTCGAGAGCCTCAAGGTTCAAGTCACCTGCGGTTGTTAATGCCACCAGCTACAGTTAATTAGGAAGAGATTAGCTAAAACCCACCTGAAGTGGCAATGATGGGTGAGGCAACAGCAGCAAGTAAAGAGGAGTGATCCCATGCCTCCCTTCCCTTGGTACTCTCTGGAGTACTGTTGCAGAAACCAACCCACAAACTGGATGCAAGTGCAAATAGAGATGCCTAGCAGAGCTGAGCAGGTAGTGGGCACCCAACCCATGCCAGGTGCCTGGGTGAGTCTCAGTCCAAACCCCTGAAATGAGCTTCCCCAGGGACCAGATCTGCACAGGAGCAGGGAAGGCTGGTAGGCAGCAATTTCCTGCCCAAACCCAGCCACAAAGACCCAGCTTTGCTGCTGGGGTGGAGCGGGGACTGTGCTTTCAGCAATGTGCCGGCGCAATCCCGCAAATGGAGGTGTTGCCAAATCCACGGGGCAGAGCTCTGCACCCTCACCTGCAGCCCAGGGCACAGCCGTACACAGACATCGCCGCCGGACCAGGCAGAACAGGGGAGCCCTGCTCCCTGCAGAGGAAGCCGCTGGCAGGCACCAAGGGCACAGCGCAGGATGCTCTCAGGGCTACAGCTGGGGTCTATCCCTTCCATCAGCCACCCTTCCCCACAAAGAAATGCCACAGAATAAACTGGTGGTAGAGACAAAAGAGATCCGGCGAAAATGGCTGTACACCATGTCCACCTGCCACCTCAGGCAAGGAATCTTGTTGGGACTCACACCCACCTAATGTTAAATGTAATTTTCCAAAAGAGCAGATCACTCAAAATGGCCTGTGCCTCAGGCTATGTATGGACTCATCTGCGGGGAAGTGTCATTGCTTGTAAACCCAAACAGTGGCAAAACCATACAGTCAAAAGATAACGAGACAGATTCATACACGCTTGTATTGTTATGTAGAAATGCTGTTTAGCAACCTAATGTTGAAGGAACACAACTATCACCACACTATTTCTTCTTCTATCTGTTTTTCTTTACTTTTCAAATATGGGTTTTCAGAATATGAAAATAATTATTGGAAAAATATGTAATTGTACTTTAAAGGAATAACATCAGATCAAATCCCACCTAAAGTCCAGTTTTGTTTCAAAGCTTCCAAGAACAATGTAATCATTCTAACGACCTAAAGTCCATGGGTAGCAAAAGGGGTTTCAAACAAACATTCTTCCACAATATTTGCAACCAAATTTTACTACTCTGGGCTAGTGATTAGGAGCACAAAAGTAAAATTTGCTAGGAAGAAAGCCTGCTAGCTCAATATCATTTTCGAAGGGCAAAAAAACCAAAAAGCTGTTCACACAATATACACAACAAACAGTAAATTATAACCCTATTCTGAGAATCTTTACACACAAGCAAGGAACTATGGATTTTTCAACTATGATATTGCATTTTAAATCATGAAAATATCATATTATTTGATACAGAGCTAGGAAAAATAGGATTTTAACTGTTATTTTTAATCCACTGACAGACTTTTTTTTTTTTCTTTTCTGGAGACCTGCTACCTTCTTTTGAAGAAGAGTTTTAAAATTGACCTTGTTTCAGAAGCCACTTCTCTGTCCTAGGTATGAAATCACCATATCATATTATAAAGCGTCGGTGCACCAAAAAGCAAGGGCATTTTTCATTTTTTTTTTTTAAGGCAGGAACAAAGCTGGTTTTTTCTACCTATGAAACTGCACATACTTTTCTTTCACAAGCCCACCAATTGCAACATTGCATTATTCAGCAACCAGCATTTCATACTGAGACCAAGCCTCACTTACTCTGACCCCCACCTCCCTGGAGCAAAGGGGTGTACGTGATACAAAAGTCAGTACAGAATCTGGGACGGCTTATTCAGACTTTAGTGGGCTCTACCTCGCGCTGCACTCAGGGTACTGTCAACATTTTCAGTGATTTCATCACGGAATAGAAGAAATACCCTTTGGCCTTGAACACCAACAAACACAGTATCAGTACAGGAAAACGGCTTCAGACTCTTGTTTCCATTTCATCCCCCTGTTATGTGATATCCAAAGCCCGAGACGCAATTTTCTGCATTTGAAAACTGATGTACCAGGATGATGATCTCCAACCCTGATAATTGTTTGCTGCAAATATTCCTCACTCAGTGCTCATGAAAGAGGTGGAGAGCATCCACCAGTCCCATCCGGGAAAACCCAGCAAAGCCTGGGCTCTGTCTGAGCTGGGCACAAGGTCTACAAGTACAGAGACTGTGAGCTTCAGCCATTCTCTGATCGTTAGGTACTCTGAAGAGATAGAAACAGATCCCAATGAAACAGTCATAATCTGAGATTTCCTTGGTGGCGACAAGACTATGGTATTGGCTGTTGTTGCAACACATGGTATTTTAACAGTGTAGTACCAGCCTAGCAGCAGGGACAGAGAGCCACAGCTCCCCAGTTATCTCCTCTCGCCATGCAAGTTTTGGAGAACCAGGGCTCAGGTGGAGCCATCCTTCTCAGCCCTCTCGGGTCCAAAGGCTTCCCTGGGATGCACTGCACTGTCTTACGAAGTTGTCTGAACTCTGAGCCTGCCTCTCCTTGCTGCTGTCTGCACCATCATCACTCTAAATAGTCTTGTTCATGCATAAAATGAGGTTAGAAGAAAAGACAACACATATCTCCCCAGACTGTAAGGGATGTTATAACTGTCAGAAATCAAACAAAAAAGCAAACAGAGGCATCTACCGCATCCGTCCCTCCCCTGCTGGCATCATGAGCCACCACAGGAGCCTGGCTGCCACGGGATGGGCTCCCAGGACACCCAGCTCCCAGGACGCCCAGCACGATGCACTTGGCGTGGCAGCTCTGGGCCTGGACAGGCTGTTGCCAGGCTCACAGGAGGAGCAGAGGTGGCTGCAGCTCTTGCTCCCAGAAGGCCTGAGCACAGCCACCGTTTTGAATAAGGAAAGTGCTAGTTTTAGCACAGTTATTTTTAGTTTGTTGTTAGAAAAATGTGGCTTTGTGGAGTTGTTCCCCTGCCTGCTCAGCAGGACTCGGGCAGGACTCCTCAGGCATCTTGGCTGCGCGTTCATGCACATCCCCCAGCAAAGCCCCTGCGGTAACTAGTGTGAAGGGCTGTGGTCTCCGTAACAAAAACGGAGAGATAGCTCTTGGGTAGGAAGAAGCCCGAGGAGGATGTTTTAAGGTACCACCGGTTTAAGAAAGGGCTGCAGCTCTTTCCGCACCCGAGCGCCTTAACCGGCGGGTGCGCTGAAAGCCTGCTGCTGGCAGAGCCGCTGCCGGAGCCCCGGTACCGCCCGCCGAGCGCCCTGGCAGCGATGCCCAAAGCGGCGTAAAATCTCCGGCTTCACCGGCCCTCAGCACTGCAGAGACCCAACGGTCCCGCCCCGGCGCGAATTCCGGGGCACCCCGGGGTGCCGGGGCTGTGCGGCCCGAGGTGGCGGCGACCCCGGGGTGGCCGGCGCCGAGCCCACGTTCGCCCGCGGGGAGCGCCAGCCGCAGCCCGGCAAAGCGGCAGCAAAGTTTGCGGCGCGGCGAGGGACGGAGAAGTTGGGCTCCCCCGCCGTGCCCGCCCCGCCGCCCGCCGAGCCCACCGCCCGCGTCCGCTCTTACCTGGGGCGGCGGCCCCCCGGCGCGGGGCGCCCGGTCTCCCGCGGCATCCTGCGCCCCGGCACCCGGGCGGCGCGGCGGCACGGAGCGGGCTGGGAGCGGCGCGCAGCCTCGGCGCGGCGGGCAGTGCGGCGCCCCGGCCGGCGGCGGCGAGCGGAGCCGGCTGCTGGCACCGGGCGGGCACGGCGCGAGGCGGGGCGCGGCGCCGGGGTGCGTGGCTGGCGATGCATGTGCGGCGAGAGCCGCCTTCCTCCCCCTCGCTTCCTCCGCTCCCCTCCTTCCCCGCCAGCCCTGCCCAGCCCAGCCTCTGCTGGAGACTCTGAGAATGCAGCGCGGGGTCCCCGCCCGCCCCGGCCCCGGGCAGCCGGCCCTGGGGAGCGCCCCCGGCGACCGGCCCGCTCCGCGCCGCGGGCCCCGGCTCCAGGGCCGGCCTGCCCGGCCCCTCGCCCTCGCGCTGGGGACCGGGACCCGCCCGGCCCCGGCCCCGGCCCTGGGGTCGGCTGCCCCGCCCTGGGCTGCCGCGGCCCCGGGAGGGCGGGAGGCGCTGCCCCCGAAGCGGGCCCTCTCCCCCGCCCTACGGCGCCCGCGCCCCGGGCACCCGCTTCGCCTCGGCTGCCCCCGTACCGTGCTCAGGGACCCGCTGGAGGCAGGGAGCGAGCCGCCGCGCTGGGGCCCGGGCAGACTCAGGCCTCCGCCGGCTCAGACACGGCCCCCCCGAGCACCGACGCCAGCGGTGCCCGCGGCTGCGAACGCACAAATTCTGCGGATGGGAGCACAGCACTGGGCCGGAGTGTCAGGGCATCTGACACGTCAGGGAGACCCCAGTCCACCCTTCCCCAGCCCTTGAATAAGGCCAGATCCCGATGACCCAGCAGCAGTTTGGCAGGGGCTGCAGCAGCGGCTCTGGGCACGGCTGGGGCTGGGGCTGGGGCTGGCAGACCCCCTCGTGATGTGCACCTCGGCCACCATGGCAGCTGGCATCCTCAGGTGCCTCCTCCAGAGTCCTGCTTGAACCACGGCGGGCACCATCCAGGCCCAGCAGCACTCTGGGGTCGCAGGGGCAGGAATGGCTGCAGAGCAGCCTGCAGCAGTCACATGCCAGCAGGATCCGCAGCAGAGTGCCGGGTTTACAGACCACTCTGGGCATGATCAGGACACGTGGAAGGTGGAAGCAGAGAAGAAGCTCAAGGCTGGTGATGCTGCAATATCATTTTGGGACAGATAAATTTGATCATGCAAGTCAGGCTTTAGCCACAACTCAGGCAAACGGCCCCCAGTGGGACATTTTCCAGTCTCCACTCTCCAGAGTCTCACATCTTACCTGGAGAAAATGCTGTCCTGCTTCCACAGCAAGCCTTTGTACTGGGCCTTGGAGTGTGGCCCTGGAAGGAATAGGAGGGGCCATCAGAGAAGGGAATGTTCCATTGCTCCAGGTGTGCAATGCCATGCACAAAGCAAACAAGTCCTCTGCTTGGCCAATACGGCCCAAGAAACAGTGGTAACCCTGCTCCCTGCACAGACAGGTGGCCTGCAGGTCAGGGAGAGGTGGATGGAAAGCAAAAGAGAGTGGTTTATAACCACAGCATGAGTCCAGAAGAAGTGACTCCTCCTTTCCGGGACAAAGAGATGAGCAGGGCACAGATCCAGCAGCAGGCTCAGGCAGCTGTCCTCCCCACCTTCACACTGGCTGGCACAATGCTTCCCATCCTCTTACTACTGCATCACTCCCATCCTCAAAGGCCAATGGGGCCCTGAAGATGACCTAGGAAATGCTCCATACCAGCCCCTTCAGGCATGGAAGCATCTAGAAACATCCTCAGTCCCAGTGTGAGAGTGAGAAGTCTCCCAGCTGCAAGCACTGCTGCCAAAGTAGATCCCACTTGTGCCTGAAGCTCCACTGCTGACAGTGTCTGCAAACAGAGACCTTGCTCAATGCCAGTCTAACCCTAGGACAGCAGCTAGGCTCCTGTGGCACCATTGACTCAGGCACTGGGACCCACCCAGATCCTTTCCCAGGGACAGCCAAAGGCTGCCTCTCACAGTGCAGTGGCAGCGCAGATGGAGCTGAGCCTGCTTGGCAGAAAGCATCCAATAAGCTGGTGTGGAACTGGGTGGGGATGGCTCCAGCACTTGTCTGTAGTTGTGCCCTTTTCCAGTCTGTTTTTGTTAGAACCCCTTACCCTGGAGCCAGGGAAGGTTTGTCTCTCCTGCCATCCCCCCCCCGCCCCGTCACAGCTGCTCCACGCCCTCTTGCTGCTGCCCTGCTGGGTGCTGGTAAGGCCATCCAGGCTTGCCCCAGCCCAGCTGCCAAACGAGCCCCAGAGAGCACACTGACAAGGCACATTATGACAGCCCTTCCGTGATACCTGAAATCACCAATGCTTCAGAGTATGCCCGGGTCACACAGTAGCACAGGCCAGGAGCCGCTCCATGCACTGTGGGGAAGGGATGATGGAGGATGCAAAGCAGGAGCACAAGGACCACTTGTGACATGATCCCTCCCTTTGGCAGCGTGGCTCCCCACACAGGCGAACACTGAACTCAGCCTCCACAGGTCTGTCCCACAGCCTCTCTCAGAAGTTGACAAACCACTTTCATGTCGTGTCTTGTATTCTCAGTGGCAGAAGGATGGATGAGTTATCCTTTGACTTTGCTGCCATCCCCTTTATCTCCATGGGAATTTAGTCCTCATCTGGCTTCTCCTTTCCTCTTTTTCCTATCATTGCTTTATCCCAGCATTCAAATAGCTCCTTTGTATTTCTTAGCTCTCCTCTACCTGCAACACTCTTCCCTTATTCTGATACACTCACTCCATCGCATTGAGCTCCAGGCATGTTTGCTTTGTTCTCTCCCTATCTCTCCCTTTCTTTCTGATAGTGACTTGTTCCTTTTCTTGTTGTGATTTGTCTTCTCTGCTCTGTCCCTTTCACTCATCTATTCTCCTTATCTCTTTTTGCTCCTTCCTCTTCCTTTTCTCAGTCTTTGCACTCCTTCCCTGCTCTCCCCCCCCCCCCCAAGTGCTTTTGTCTGTAAGGAGTTGAAAGCTAAAAGTTTAACTTGAACCTGAGCAGCTTTTCCTCGTGCTTTCATCTCCACAACACATTTGTAAAACTGCTCAGATTGAAGAGCCACGGTATGAACAACTAAAGAAATATCAGAAAGAAACAGGACTCCCAACACGGGATGGAAATTTGCCTTCTCCAAGAAAATCTCCCTGGTGCAGCAGCACTGAGGTTCTCTCACCACAGTTCCTGTAAACACAACATTAAAAACTGTTTACCAAGATTTCCTCTTCCTGGCCTCATTCTCCTCCCTGGCGAGTTTGGTGCTGGGAGGGACAGACATAGGGGTTCCTGAGAGCTCCCCATCACCTCCTGCCAAAAAGCAGCCACGACTGATCCGCTCCCATACTAGGGAGCTCCCATCAGGTTTGTCATTCCTGCATTCCTGCTGTATCACAAACCGATTCATCACACTGGGAAAAGATGCTCTGGCTCTTCTCCGGTCCTGCTCCCTGCTCCTCCTTCGTGCAAAGATGGCAGAGACCTGGCAAGCTCTCCCAGGTGATGTGTCACCAACCCCTCTCAGCTGCCAAAAGGAATTCTTTCCTACCACTTTCTCACGTATTCTGTGCAGGGCCCAGCATTGTTTGGGGTAAAGCAGCTGCAGACAATGACTTCAGGAAAATTCAGGGAAGAAGTGGTCTCAAGCCTCTGCTTTCTGGGTGCTTCTGTGCAGCCTGTGCTTTGCTTCATGTGTGAGCATGGAAGTATGGTTGATCTTACCTGTGACCAGTGGCAACAAATTCCAGAGTTACCTGTACAGATCTGTGCTGTGTCACATGGAGCAAGTCAAAGTGCTGCCTGCTTAGTTGGAAATTTGTTGCTGAGAAGCCCATGAATCCTGCTTATTCTCACAACTCTACAAGAGATTAATCTCACTAAATCCTTTTACTTCTTCCCTATTGGAGAAATAGATTCAGCACAGGACAAGCGCTGTGACTCACCTCTCTGTTGGCAGAGCCAGCTCCCATTAATTTAACTCCCTGTCTAATGTCTGCATTTGGCTGGCAGGCAATCCATCTCCAGTCCAGCTCTCTGTCCAGGACCCAGCTCCTCTGTCAGTCAGAGCCTACCTAACGCTGGATGCCCTGCAGGGCTTCTCCCTGGTGGGACAGGGGCAGCCCAGGGCCCAGGATGACAGCAGGGGACAGAATCTGGGATGGATGGGTGCTCACTAGGCAAAGCAGTATCTGGCTGCAGTAGCAGCTGGGCTCAGCATCTACCCAGCAGACCTGTTTTCATTCTCTGGCCTCACCCTGCCTCATCTGAGCAGAACAAACAGGTTCACACAGCTCAGTCCCATCAGTCTCGTTCTTCATGGGGTATGGGACTCAATCTGGTGCCCTCCAAGGTCACTCTGAAAGGAGCTGAACATCGGGTGTTAGGCCTGGCAGAGAGGGCTTTGCTCCCAGAGCTGCAGCTCAGGATGCCACAAAAGCTGTGTGGAAGCAAGTCCCCCTGCCAAACTCCCTGCAGAGGGTCCCTGGGTGGTCACTTTTGCTCCTGCTGTGCTTAGCATCCACCTCTTGTGAGCGGCATGTCCTTGCCTCACACTGCCTATCTCCTGGGAGCTGCAATGCGGGATGCCACACTACGTGCCCAGATTGCCTCCTGCCTCTTCCTGGATGCTGCTCTGGCGTAGAAAGATGGACCTCAGAGGCTGGTTGCACCACATGACTTTCTTCATACCCCACGGCCTGGGAAAGACCTCTGCACCCCCTAAAAGGCCCACCAATTTGATTCCTGCTGGAGACAGAGGCAAGAGCTGAAGGCAGAATTCTGTGCTCACACAGGTCCTGCAGAGTCAGGGCCACTCCTTAGCACACCTCAGAGCGTGCCTACACGATGGTGGCGCTGGCGCAACATGCTTGGGACGGGCACAGCCCAGTGCTGGCTGGGCACACACGGGCCAAACCCCCCAGTCTATTGCCCAGAGCCATTTCTCACATGCCACCCCATTTACTCCTGCCAGCCAAATGGCCCTGCCTTGCTGAGGCTCTTTGGTGCTGCTCAGAGTCTTTTCTTGGGAGCATTCCCTCTGTCCCACACATTTAGGCAC
Source organism: Tetrax tetrax (assembly GCA_009806455.1). Taxonomy (NCBI): domain Eukaryota; kingdom Metazoa; phylum Chordata; class Aves; order Otidiformes; family Otididae; genus Tetrax; species Tetrax tetrax. The sequence goes on from WHYT01013211.1 coordinate 180,115, forward strand.
TGCCTGTCACCAGAGCCTGGCAGCTCCCCCCATCTTTATTCTCTCTAAGTACTCTGTCATTTGCCGACTCCACAGTGTCAGCCTTGTGATTAGATTCCAATGCCTTTATGAATAATTTGTTGTGCAATTATAAAGCAAATATTTAATTGAACTTTATGTAAAATTGCTTCTGCCTCTGAGCACTGAATGACTGGTTTGGGATAGGGGCCACATTGGGCCCCAGGAGCCCTGTGAGGAGGCTAGCAGCAAACTGTCAGGCCCCTTCCCCAGCAGCCTGTGGCCTGCAGACAGCTGGCCCTGGCCGCTCCCCACTGAGCCTACGGAGGGGCGCGCGAGTGACGGCTCTGCGCCGGCCCCACAGACTGCCACAGGTGCACCAGCTGCAAGGTCGCAGTGCAGCTCCCTTCCCTCGGGAGCATGTCCTCGGGCACTAGCAGGAGAACGTGTCTTCCTCAGCTGAGCAGCAGAACGAACCAGCTGGATCATTCCCCCAGTGTGACCAGTGCTACGTTGAAAGAGCCCAGCATGAAGAATGTCACTGTGGAAAACATCTTTGTGACAAATTGTTGGCAGTCAGGTTTCAGCACAAGGATAAGGACAGATGCAAAGACACTGGCTTTCCTTCTTTCCAGTCCTTTTCCTTCCAGGACACGACTGGAGTACGCAGATGGGAAACATGCACTGCAGCTGACTCTTTCCGGGAGGGAATGCCTTCGCTCACTAGCCGTGTCTCAACAACATGGGGCACCAGTCTGAACTGGCAACAAGAACTTTGGCCCCAGGACGCCCATCCCAGGAGAGGCTCCTCAGCACGCACTAGGGCCAGTGGTCTGCGGTCTGTGCAGAAAGACTCCACAACATCACCTGCAGGCTCAGCTGTGAGAGTCTGAATGGAGGGGGTCTGGACGCACCTCAGATTGGCTGTGGCATCGCCTCGGTAGGGAAAAAACATCTATATCAGCAAAACCAACAGAACCGGATGAAATCCTAATTTACCATGGCCTGTAAAAGAGGCTGAAGTGCCTATTTCCAGTGAGGCGAATTTGAAATGGAAAGAGGAAAACGAGTGCATTGAAGAGATCAGAAGCTCCTTTCCAAGTGCATATCTGGTGCAGGTAATTGCTAACTGACCTGGAGGGGCTCTTGAAATCAACCTAATGCAGCAGATTCTGCTGCTCAGAGGGACTCTGGGGCTGGGGACAGGGATGCGCGTGTGGTACCCCCAGCTGAGAGGCTGGCATGACAGCACAGGCTGCTGTGCAGACGGGGGGCTAGCAAGGGAAAACACAAGGCCAAAGGCCAGAGAGGTGTTCTGGAAGAAGGTAACAGTGCCCTTTGTGGTGCTCACCCCCGTAAGTATCCTAAGCCTAGCCAGAGCATGTACCGCTGGAGGAAAGGGACTGGTTCGTTGTCTGAAGCTGGAAACTTGTCCTCGCACAGGGCAGGGCTATTTGCAGTGATGGGGGAAGGAGGGCTTGGAGCCTGCCTGGCGTGGCTGTGCTGACACACTGGGAAGGGATGGATGGGCAGACTGCTCAGAGGAGCTCAGCAGCTGAGGTGCTGGATCTGGACCACAAGGTGGGAGCTGGAGTCCCTGCTCCAGTGCTGGAGGGTGCAGAGATGCAACGTGCCCTGCTGAAGGGAGTGCATGGTTATTAGTTTTTCTGCACGGACCATAGTAAAGAACAGCAGTTCCCTGCAACAGCCTGGGGATATCCCCTTCCCCAGCAGCACTTTCTTGCCTCTCAGCTCAGCTTGGGCAGCCCCTTCGCTCAGCTCTTGCTTTTACAGCTACAGATGAAGCAGCGCAACTTACCCTTTGGCTCCCAGCCACATGCTCCCTGCTGCCAGCTCACCCCAGGACCAGGTCCATTAGCTGTTGCCTCTGGCAGCTCCCTTTGCTTCCTAGCCCTTGTTGCTTTTCACTCACAGGCGTTAAAGGTTCCTTTCAAGATGCATCTTTCTGCTTCCGCCGCAATCCAGGCATTTTTTTAATAAATAGCATTTGTACTGGCTCTGTGATGCCTAGTTGGCTTTGAGCTTTCATCTCCGCTGCTGGTTGTGCCCAGCATGAAATGCTGCCACTCAGCCTAAAAAAAATTAATGATCAGGGCAGTTATTTGTAGCAGTCACTCAGCATTTGCCTTGCTGGTCCAGTCCCAGACTGTGGCCTGAAGAAAGCCCAATGGCAAGTGTTTGGCTCTGCTAGTGGGCAGGCAGACAGTGTGACTGAGAGGTGAGCCATGGAGAATGACCCTCTGCCGTGGGACGTGTTCACACAATGCCATTCCAAGTTGTCTGTTCGGAAGACCTAGAGCTAGATGCACGGCTCACCACCCAGGTGTTGCAAGAGAGTGGGTAACTGAAGCTATGCCCTGGATATGCAATACAGCAAACCAGAGGAGAGAAAACAGAGGGAAGGTAGAGGTTCGGGCTATGAGGTCTGGGCTGCATCCAAGGGTCTCAGCTAGATGGAAAGCTTAGGACGGGGCTAATTGGCAGGAGGAGCACGACACAGCCTCCTTTTGTCATTCTCTCCCTAGTAGGCACATGTGCATGCACACTTACTCTGTCTCACACACACACACACTCACACTTCTGTGGCCCCGACATCAGCCAAGAGCAGAGAGAAACAGGGCTCAAAGCAATCATATCTTCCCGTAACAATGGCAGGAAAACTGTGATGCAGTGAAAGCCACAATCTGGCTGCAAAAAAGCTGTGGCGAAGACGTAAGCTGGAAAATAGCTGTTTATTGCTGGTACTAGGATAGTCTTTGGACTCACAGCCAAGAAAGGCAGAGTGATCCCACCACTTCTGAGTAGAGTACGCTAGTGCTGAGTGCACCGCTCTGAAGGACATGTGCTCTGCACTGGGAAGACCGCCATCATGCGGTTGGGAGGGACCAGCAAAGCCCTCCTAGACGGAAGGGAAAGGAAGCCCTGTCCAGCACCTACGTCTGGAAGCTGCAGCATCGGACTCAGCTCTGCTTATCTTTCATTATGCCCAGTCCCCTCTGACTCAAGTCCTGCTCAGCCACCACCACTATTAGATCCACTGCTTTTAAAAGACAATATCCAACCAATATCAATCCCTCAGCTTCCCTCATCCCCCTGGCAGCCCCTGTTATACTGAGTTCTCTTTAAAAGTTAGGCTTTCCTTGTGCCATTTATTGTTCTGCTGTTGCCAGTAGCAGGCTTCTCTGTGTATATGATAAGCTTCTACAGCTTTTCCAAAGTGCAGCTGCAGGAATCTGACCCTCCCAAAAGACATGTAAGTGCACCATATTGAGCTCCTGTGCTCACTCAGTTACCAGGATCCAGAGAATGATCCCAACTTTCTAAAAATGTTAGTATTTCCAAACTGTGCAATTGTGTCTTCCCTACTACTTTTCAAATGGCCCACTGTAGGTATTTTTAGAATAGATTCAAACATAGTCCGTCATGCCCTTTTGTGCACCTAAGTATTCACCTGTTTAGCTGTTGTACGCCTGCCTTTCCTTTTTCTAGGGACACGGTCCTACTAACCTACCTTGAAATTGTCTTGGTCTTGAGGTTAGCTGTGGCATAGAATCACAGAATGACATCTCTTGGCTGTTTTCACTACTTCACAGGGTGAAGTCTATGAGATGCTCTTACTGGCCAAAAGTCCTCCAGAGCCCATGACTTCGGCTGCAGCTTTTATGAACACACATTCTGAATCACATTTTGCAGGATTTCAGAAGGATGTGATTTAGGGCCACATTTGCTGTAACTTTGAGTTTTCTGGGAAACACTCCTACTTTCTGTAGATGCTCCATATCCGTTGCCAGTGATTGCTTCTTCTCTCCGATGGGTGCTCCTCTGGGTAGGCAGAGGAGTCCTCTTGCCCAGCAGATTTCTGCTGTTGCGGCTTTCAGCTTTTGTACACACACTTGCTGTTCCTTTTATGCTGTATGCAGAATTCTGCAGGTTACTTGGTGTTCACAATTCTCACAGATACTTAGCTCCAAGGTTTTACTGCAGGTCTTTAATTCTGTCACATATTGATCGACTGTTTCTCCCTCCGTGAAAAAGGATTGGAAATGTTAAAATGATTCATTGTTTTGTGGGATACACAGACACATTTTGTCATGTTTACATTTTGTCTTACACATTCCTTTCCTCCTCCCACCCGAGGCACAGAGATAGGGGCTTTCGAGTTAGTGCTTCTTTCATTTGCACTAATTGCTGTTAAGTAGATCTCAAACTGCCTGACAGTTTCCGTTCTCTACAGCATCCCAGCAGGGAAGGATTTAATGCTGGACCCTGTGATATGCTTGTTAGTTCTTCCAAGAGCTCCTGGACGCCACTGAAGTTCATACTTAAATTTTGTCAGAGCCACCTTGCAAAGAGAAGTACACATATGAGGAGATGATTGCCTCTATTGGGACTAAGCAGCCCTGACGACAGTGACTTAGCTTTCTGAACAGTGAATCGCTGGGGGTGAAAAATAATTTCCTGGAGTATCTTTCTGTGTCCTGAGAACTAGCACACTTGACACGGCACAAGCACAGATCACAGAGACCACTGAGGGCAGCACGCAGCCCCTGGGACACGGGAGGGAAGTCTCATCTGCTCCTGGGGCCCCGTGGAGCTCAGTGCACCCTGGGAGAGTCAAGCAGTGGCGTGCTCTACGCTCAGCAAAGATGAGCAAGCCAGCCAAAAAAGCTCTGCATTGCTGTTCCTCAGCACACTGCAAGTCCCTCCTTTCTCCATCAGTATCTGAGACAACAGGCTGGCGGTCCCAGAGGCACCCACTTTCGCCCAGCAGCACGCAGCCTGTAAGTCATGTTCACCCATTGCTTTCCTCACTATGCTTCAGAGCTGCCAAGACACACCGGTTTGGCATTTAACCCCTCCTGGCCGTGGGCCTCACACAGGCACGGTGCTGTGTTTCCGTCCATGGCACGCACAGCGACCCTCCGGTGCTGATGCTGGGCAGCTGCCTCCTTGCAGAGCAGCAGCTGAAAGGGTAGCTGGGTGAAAATGAGCACATTGCCCCTGTGGGGCTGTGGGACCCTTGGCCTCCAGGCTGCCAGGATCTGGAAGGCCATGCCTAAGGAGGGGTGTGCAATGTTCAGAGTGTGGCTCCTTAGGGAATGCTTGAAATTGCCTTTGGAGAAATAGCAGCAGCCTGCACCATGGCCCTGGGGCAGGGCTGAGGAGCAGGGTACACATGCCACTTCTTTCTCTTAAACTTCAAATACACCACCAGACCTAAATGATTCACTGTAATCCCTGGAGCTGGCAGCAGCTCAGAGAGGATCCAACTCAGGTGATAAGGAGCAAGAAAGAAAAAAAGAAAAAGAACTCAATAAATTAAAAACCCTCTGAGAGTCGTAAAAGGTAAAAATATATTCCGGACAGGAGCCAGGCCATGATAGGGAAGCTGGGTGCAAGCGGGTTCTGACACTGGCAGCTCTCTGAGCACGAGGGAGTACCACGAAAGACGAGGGAACCCCAGGATGAGAAGGCCGGTGAGGGTTGGTGGTCCTGGGTGCTCAGCTCTGTTACCTCTTTTGATTCCTCATGTTTCCTTGTCTTCTCTCTGTGGTGTAGACGCAGTGGGAAAAGAGCAGGAAACACACGCAGAGGGTGTACAGCTGTCCTAAGAGTGCCCAATCCAGGATGAGAGCAGAATCCGGCTCCCCAAGGTGGCAGTTAGGGGACTGCCCTCTCCCTCTGCAGCCAGAACCCTGGCTCAGTCTCCCCAGAGAAGGTGTTGGGGATCCCCAAAGCCAAGGTGTGAGCAGCTGTGTCACGGTGCCAGCAGCACCCAGCAGCCCTATCCCCACGGACATGACCAAGATGCCCAGAGCTGCCTTGGCTCCTGCAATGTACTTGGAAATCTCTTGTTTACTGGGATCTAACGCAGTTACAAAGCTAACTGAAAACAGAGAGCAGCTCCTGGCAAGGCACGGGCTGCAGAAAGCTGGAATTAAAAGCATTTTAAAATGTCTTGCTTCGCCAGTCTGGCTGCTCCTGTGCCCACGAGCTTCGATCGGCTCCCGCAGTGAGTGCTCCATCACCTCTGAAACAAACTGCATCGATCAGGGAGAAACACTCCCATCTCAGGCCTGCCAACGTGTCCTGGCACAGCTCCCCAGGAGCCAGCACCCATCCCCATCTGCCCGGGGCAGAGCAAGCAGCAGGCACCCACGGGAACCGCTGCTTTGCCCCGTGCCATGCAGAAGCGTCTGCAGCCAGTGGCCAGCGGGGGCCCAGCTCAATCACCACAGCACAGGGAGCCTAAGCCTCAGGCCAGGCTACGCAAAAGGGACTGACAAGACGGTGGTGGGCACCCACCAGCTCAGACCTTCCCAGAAGCTCCAGAGATAGCTTCAGGAGACACAGGAGAGACGACTATGTCCTGGCTCAGTCTCAGAGGCTCTGCAGTCACAGAGCTTGACAGCACCACAGGAAAGGTCTTCAGTCTGAGCTCCCTCTAGGCAGGCGGGCAGCTCTCCCTTCGCTTTCACCTGCTGCCAGCGGCACGCTGCATCTGGCTGTGGGGAGGACGGAGAGCAGCAGTACGGGCACTGACCACGTCTGCCAGCAGAGCCCTGATCCCCGGTGCGCTGTGCCCTGGCAGATCTCCGCAGGGCAGAGCAGAGGACTTGGAGAGGGCTGCGCCTCACGGCAGCTGGGAGAAGTGGAGGTGAGTCAAGGGCCTCATGCACCCTCTTGTTGCAGCCCACCCCAGTGCTCTGGACCCACACCCAGGCTGAGCTATGTGTTTCCAGCCTCTTACAGTATAGCTCAAGCTGCCTGAGCTGACTCAAATCCCAGGCTCCACATCCACTCCCCTCTGTGTACCCGAGATGAGGAAAGGGGCTGCAGCCACGGCCGGGGTCGCGGCAGCCTGGCTCGGGCGGGCGGGCTGAGGCTGTTGCTCACCAAGACTCTGCAGACAGCGCAGCTGCAGCTCCTGCTGTGGCTGCACCTCCCGGCGGAGGCTGCCCAGCACCTGCCGGGAGCACGGATCACTCCTCAGAAGAGCAGCCAGACGGTGAGGTCTGTGTGAGCCTGATAACAGCTGCTGCTTGGCTCCTCTCCCTGGCAGGCCTGCAAGGGGCACACAAGTGCCAGCGTCTGGGGCTCCAGGAAAGGGGGGGGGTAGGGGGGGCACATGCCCGAAGCCAGGCTGGTATCTCTGTCCTTGAGAGCCCCCAACACAGCTCCTCCTGCTAGAACCTCCCCAGGGAGGGCAGAGTGAGTGCTCGCCCCCACGGCGTAAGGGTAGGTGGGAAGTGCGTGCTCTCAGTGGGGTCAGGCACTTTGCAGAGGCCGAACCAGGCTCCTCATGCCCACGGCAAGCACAGGCTTAAGGAATTTGTGCCCTAACGTGGACTAACGGACCCCGAGTGGCTGGCTCTGGACTGCCCAGGGCAGGATGGAAGCCCAAGGCCAGGCAAGTGCTTCACTTGCACTGAGATGCCAGCAGAGAAGCCATGGATGCAAGGGGTAAAGCCCAATAACAGAGAAGTAAGGCCTGGCTGCTAGTGGCAGGAGTGCTGAAATTCACTACTAAGCTACACTCCAAACTGATTTTTAAAGTTCTCTTTCCTCTAGAGATGGTGAAAAAACAGTGCCAAGTAAGCTGCCTCCACTTTTCTGCACAGCAATCAATAACCCATCATTGCATCAAACTCGATAGAAGCGGGCACCTTCACCCAGCACACACCGATTCCAATTCACTTACCCTCCACAAAAGGCACCTCAAGAAGCAAAGCAGCTCTATGCTTCTTCATGGGCTGAACCAACACAGCACCAGAGCAAGGCCAGGGTGCTGAGCAGGCTGGGGCAAGTAAGCAGGGATGGAGGATGTTTCCTGGGTGTGGAAAGGAGAGGAAGGCCTGGGAAAGGTCTCCTGAATCCCGCGGACCATGGAAGCCACAGGCAACGGGACAGACAGGAGGGTCACTAGTTCAGCAAAAGTTTATGCATACTTCTGCATCAGAACTTGCTCCCTCAGTCCTGGTGGTCTTGCAATTTAGATGTAATGGCAAAGACAAAACCTGGGCTTTTCAACCCATTTTCACACTCAGCGCCTGTGAGATGGCCTTGACTTGTTAGGTAAGTGAAGAGACCACAATGATTGTACCAGGGAAGGAGGTAGAAAACAAGGCAGAGAGAGTCAAGATTATGATCAGTCACAAAACAATCAAACCAAAACTAAAGCCCAAGGTCCAGTACTTTGCTTTTTCTCATGCAGACCTCTATGCACCCTTGCTATCAGCGAATCAACCTCCATCCTCTGCAGGTAAGGAAGGAGGTGAGAGGGATCAGCAAGGCATTGCAAAATTGGTTCTATTTTTACATGCACAGGAGGCCTTTGAAGGAATGAGGTGCTGCCCATCACCTCTACTTCCACCTGACAAAAGTGCTTCCTGGGCTGCAGTACCCAAACTCTTGGGAGGTGCTGTCCTTGGCTGTAGAGGCAGTACAGGCTTTTTGGGCATCTCGACACATTAGGGCCGTGAATGTCCCAGGCAGGCTCCCTCCTACCTGCTGGGACCCTCCCCACCTCTTCCTGGCTTTTCCAGATCTGGAAACAGGCTGCAGCTCCTGGCCTGGCTCCACATGCTCAACTCCTGTCCCCAGCAGCAGGGAAGGGAAGGAGCAGCAGCAAGGAGCGCATGATGCTGAGGCAGGCAGCACCCTTACCCTGAAGACGGCAGGTGCCACTTCTGCGCCAGCTGGAGAGACTTTTCTTCCTGTGCAAGGCTGGTGACTCGGTTCTGCAGCAGCCCTCCGCTGACATCCAGACCTCAGCAGAGCTGCAAAGAACAGCTTCCCCACTGGTGTACACCACACTGAGCCCACCCTTTGCCAGCTCTCTGTGGCCTGAGGGTGCGCAGATCCCAGCACCCCATCCCACCCCAGCTGCTTGCTGCCGCAGAGCGGAGCCAGGCAAGCAGCTCATCGGGAACAAAGCCCTTTCCCGAGTGGGCTGGGCTGCCTTGCCTGCAACTAAATATTCAGAGGCACTGTGCACCCTTTGATCAGCAATTTATCTCACCATGCCACAAGTTTCCTGGAGCCTTGCGTTTCTGCCCCATGCTCAGCATAGGTCCCAAGAGCCTGGGAGACAGGTGTGAGGAATTAGCTACAGGGACTAATGCTCTGACAGGAACCAGCACCAAAAGCAGGGGACACAGTGTAATGTTTATTACATTTGAAGCAAAGCAAACATGTGGCCTACTTATGTATCTAGAGAGAATTAATTGGGGAGCTCCACAAAGCAGAAGATTATAAATTAGAATAATTTTCAGCAACTTCAGCCCATTCATCTTATTTCACACCAGGCCTGTCAGCTCAGCCTGACACGGCCGTGTGCCGCCCCAGACCCACAGGCTGCTGGCACAGGGGCACAGGGGCTGCCTGGTGGCTCAGGGGCACTGTCAGCAGCCAGTCCCGTGGGCACTGCATGCCTAAAGCCACAGGAAGCATACAAGGTTGCACCGAGGCATATGCCTTGAATGGAAAAGCAAACTTAGAGCCTTGAAGATGGCTCCAGAGGTGCTGGGTGCCACCGGCTGTCATCCGCAGGGGTATCCAGAGTGCTCCTCCCCACCCTGTTCAGGATCCCAGGTTCGGAACCAGTCTCTGCTAATGTGACATGACAGGCAGCGTCAGGCCAAGGTCAGGTGGAGACTCCCTCTGCACATCTTCGAGGTCACAGTCCTGGGGACACAGCCCATGATGTGCAGGTGCCTACCCGGAGCTGCTGGGAGTGTAATGCTCTGCATGCCCAAGGCAGCTTGTTCAACTGGCATTACTAATTAGTATAGAAATACTGTTAGCATTGTTAATGCATTCCAAACAGTTCTGCATGTTGGCACCATGTGAAAGCAGCACTGGGGCAGAGACCAAGATGGCAAAGCTTGGCCAGGGCCCGGACTGAGCCCAGCTCAGCTCTGCTGATGCTGAGCAGTGAAACAGCATCGTCTCTACCTCAGCAGTGCTCTCCCTGGTACAGTGATCAGTAAAAGTTGGGCTGGGACGGGTTTGTGTCTCTCTGTGTGTACAAGCACACACACGTGAGTGGCAGTGAATCATGATGACAGAAACTACCCAGCCTGGGAATTTCAGGACAAGAGAGGGAAACTGGTAGAAAGGAACTGAGGTAGGGGCATGGGGGTTGCAATAAACCCAAATGTAAAGCAGATGAATTATTTACTGCAAGAAACAATTCTGAAGTCACTTACTCTGGCTCCACACATCCTAAATGGGGTCTGCAGTGTTTTTCACATCTCCCCAGCGTTCTGAGTGATTTTTTTACAATTAGATGCGTGAAGCTGGGGTAATCTTATAAGAGACTCCAGAAGATCAGTTTAGTATTGATCATGTGCTGAATTTAAAGGCTTTCCACATCCATCTGCTGCTGCTACTCAGGTGACAGCTCAGCTGGGACCTGGTGCTTACTGGGTGCCTCCTTCCCTGAGCCACCTCACTCAGCTGCACCCCACGGCTGGGCTGATGCGCAGCAGCATGGGGGGCCAAGGCAGCACGCTGGAGCTCTGTTTATGAGCCAGCAGAGTCTCACGGCTGCTCCCCACTGAGCCTTTGGATGAAGTCCTCCAATGCATCAGTCTGCTGTGCTTCTCTCATCACTGGGGACAGCTGGTTGTCGATGGTAGTGGACCACAGACTCCTCTAACAGGGGCAGGGTACAGATTGCAGTTTGCACAGACCAGCGCCTAATGCCAACACCCTGCACCAGAATGACAGCTCCTGGCACTGTCCCCATGGCGGTGCCGGCTGCCACTGCAGGGCAGCCACGGCACCTAGACCTGTTCAGCACAGCCCCTCGCCAGCTTTCACACTGGTGCTGCCAGGAGCCATTTGCTCCATTGCATAGAGCAGAGTTGGCCTTGGGGATGGAGGAGGAGCCTCTGAGCACCTCGTGCTTCTCTGGGTGCTGCAGACAGGACTATAAACTGAAAAACCCCTCCTGAGCAGGCAAAGGGCCTTGCAGCCCTCTCATCTGGCAGGGTGTGACTGGAGCACAGCTGAAGCACTAAGGGCTCTGTCACAGGCAGACCAAGCCAGAAAGGGCTTGGGAGAGCTCCAGCCCTGGGGAGACAGGGTGACAAGGAAAGGCACACAGAGAGACAGCATACAGGGAGGAACACACACGGAACAGGACCTCTGCCCGTGTCCTGAAAGAAGTGTCCCTGGATTTTGCCTTGGACTCTGCAGGTCTTCTCGGCATGGGACTGCAAAGGCTGAGCAGTGGCGGCCTCGAGAGACAATGGCCTGGCAGCAGGATAGTTGCTGTGACATGCCCACAAATGTGACAGGAAGAGGGAATTCAGGCATTATGGGACTATTAAACATATTGCAACATGATGAGGTTTTAGTTTTTTCTTTTAATAAAAGCATCCTGCAAGTTGTTATGAAGTCGTGAAAGCTGCGAGCCATGCTGACCAAAAGACAACCTCCTTTATGATGCTAAAATAGAAAGCTAGAAAGCATTCTTCGCAAAACAATACAAGCTAAATGTATTAGAAATCTACTGATTTACTGAAAGAGGAAGTGTGCAGCGTAGAAAAAAAAGAATTACTCTTTCAGCTCCGTATTTACTCAATAAAAGACCTATATTCAAATAACTTACAGTAGGTCACTGGCGTTCTCACAGAGGTTGAGTGGATGAAAGTAAGGCTACAACATAAAGAGGCCCTCTTGATTAGGAGAGTGAGCAGAAACTGTACGGACATGCTTTAAAACATCAGGCACTTCTTCAAAATCCCCAGGCAAAAATTAGAGTAAAAAAATCCATTTTGCAAAGCTGTCAGCTGGGGTGAAGTGAGGCTGAGCTGCCCACAGGTGAAAAGCGCAAAGAGGCAGCGCTCTCAACACCAGGCACTGTCCAGGAAGGACCTCAGTGCACTGTACCTGGTAGATGCTTAAACACAGATCTTAAATCCAGACATCGAAAAAGGAATCCAATTCTTTTGCTGCTGCCGCTTTGTTTTCAATAGCTGCAGCTAAACATTTAACCTTTACATTGATGGAATGACCTAAACACGTTCTTCCAGGCTCGTCGGCAGCAAGGCTGTCTCACAGAGAGCAGTGCCTTTACTTTCAGCCTGGCAAAGCAATACGCTGCGTGGCTGGCAGACGTGCAGGTGTTCCCTGCTCAGAACACATGTAAGGGTCTCAGAGGTGGCATACAAGGATTTCTGCAGATTGCCAGGTCTAACAGAGAGGTGGGCACAAACCTCCATTTTCTTGGCAAGCAGGAGAAGAGCAGCTCACAATTTGGAAACCACATAGTTGTTCCAGCTGGGAGGCTGGCTCTGGCTGTTGCTGTCCCAAGCCTGTGGCTCTGCCAGCAGCTGAGGCACTTATTCAGCATCCTAGGATTTCACATGGCACATTTACAGGAAGGAGCAGCAGAGTAATCGTGAGTTAATATGGTCCCATGTTTTTTATTACTCTCAGAGTATTAAATTGATAGCCTGGTACCAAAGGCCAGAAGTGTCACCTCTCGACAAGATGAAATCTATGTAGCCTGCGGACAAGGGAAAGCTGCAGGATTTATAAAGGCATCCATAAAATTAACATTTGGATGAGCATGTGGGAGAACAGACCATGAACTGCAGCAGCAGCAGGCTAGCAAGTACCTGCGCCCCTGTACTTAGAGTCCAGCAGACACCGTTGACTGGGTGCAGCCTCCTGCACGGATGCCTGGCTGACCAGGGCCTCAGAGCCGCTCTATTGCCAGGAAGGGACTGCCAGGGAGCTTGCGAGAGATGGGGGCATTTTGGTAGTGCCATGGGCAGGAACAGGCCATATCCCAGATCTCTTTGGGGGATCACTCCCTGTCCTCAGTGGTGGAAGTGTCTCCCCTTGGTTTGGCTTAGAACAGCATGACGGCTCAGACCCTCTCTCCACCCTCAGTCTGTGCTGTCTGAACAAGCCCGGATCTGGCAAGGCAATGGGACCTGGGGAACATGCTTTTTCACAAATCACAGATCAGGGAGCCTAAGATATGTATAGTTGTGCCAGGAGCCATGGTGATCCCAGGCACACCCCATTGCCCCAGAGAGGGCACGAGCCCCTGAGAAGACCTTGCCTCTTGCTGTCCCAGGACTCCATCTCACCATCCAGGTGCCTGAGGGCTGTCCCTCAGCACAGCAGACACCGAACACCCTGGCAGCTTTCAGAATGCACAGGGAGGTGAATACACCTGTGTGCACATCACAGTGCAGGCACAGGGCAAAGGGACTGCTGACACATGGGCCCACTCAATGTTCTGTTACCACTGCTTGTAGAGTCAGGGTCTTGGCACCTCTCAGCCTCTGGCCTTCCTCTGCACAGTGAGGGCAATACCATGGCCCTACCACAGAACCAGGGACACCACAGACCTGCTGGGATAGCATGGTGCTCACGGCCACGCACTTACACAACCTGGCTGACCCTGCACTGCACAGCATGCACCACAGCATGCCGTAACTGTGTGCACACTCAGCCGTGTGCTGGCGCACTGCGCTGCAGGCTCGCACACCTGGCACGCTGTCTCGACACCCAGTGCACACGGAGCCGTTACCACTGCTGCCTGCAGCACGACTGCTTTGCAATTAAAGGAATGAAATGTTTATACAGGAATAAATCTGTGTTAATGAGGTGAAACCTGCTCCCGCCCCGACAGGCTCTGAAACAAGGCTAAGAACCTGGGGGAAGGGAGAAGGTTCAAATAGCTGCTTCCAGTCAGCGGCTAGGCCTGGGAAGGGCAGTGGGGAGGGAGCTGGCTGGTTGTGCGCCTGAGCCACCAGTTCTTTGATTTCCCTGTCTGGTTTCCCCCACACAGCATTAGCAGGAGACACCAGACCATCGTCAGGCTTGCTCAGGCTCAGGAGATGTTTGAGTTCTTTCCTTTCCTGGGAAGGAGACTGCACCTGGCTCAAAGATTTAGGAAGAGCACAAGCAATGTGGACAGCGATGCTGCCGCAGAGTGGGGACACACTGTTTTGGGCCCTTCCACCGCAACAGCCTGTTCAAAAATGTATTTTGCTGAAGCTAGCAGCAGGGGCTATGCAGGAGGAAATCCCTGTGCAGGTCATCCTCGCTCTCCTCTATTCCTCACAAACACCACACTAATCCCTGTTGCCTGCCTACATGGGAAACCGCGGACACAGAATCCAATTAGCTTGAAATCCTGCTCTGGCTCCTGCACAGCATCTCCCTCTGACAGAGCTGTGGAGCTGCAGAGATAAACAGTGCATTAGGGCTCCAGTGTGGTCTGGCAGGCAAGGCTGGCTTTGGAGCTGCAGCACCAGCCCCTTGAGGCACCTGTGCGCCCTGCCCGGGCCCCTCTCTCCACCTCTGCCCTCATACAAACTCCTCCTCCTTGCTTGTCCTGCACACCACCTCCCTCAGCTGAGCCTGGCTGCGCAAGGGGAAAGACGAGGACTGGGGCTAGAGCCAGCCGGTCTCCAGGCTGCCTTACCTACCCCAAGGCCTTCATTCTTCACAGGGGGACAAAAACCTCTTAGGGCTGAGTGCCATCAGTCTCTTGGCTACTGGGGTACCCAAGGTGGCATGAAGTGTAGTGCTAGGGCTCATCTCCTCACCACCGCAACCCCCCAGGGCATCTCTGTGCCCAGAGGTCCCTTCAGCACCAGCATGACACATGTCACCCTTAGCTCCCTTGTCCCTCCTCTAGCAAGGACTGGCCCTGCACGGCTGGCTCTCCAGCCTGGAGGACAAAGCAGGTCCCAGCCCCACAGAGACAGCAGGGAAAGGGACCGAAACAGGTAATCCTCCCCCAGTCAAGGTCAGCACAGCCTCTAGGAAAGGCCAAGCAGAGTACAAGGCACAACTGTTGCTGGCTGTGCCTGTGGCAACAAGTCTCTTGTGCCTGATGCTACCACAGCCATGCCTGCTGTACTCACACTCTTCCTCGCACCCACAGTAAATTACCTGCTTTGCATTTTGGAGCAGCAACTTAACAGTATTAATTCATTGTGTTCTGTCTTTAACAAACACTATTATCATATCACCAGCGAGGATTATGCAAATCCTGTGAAAGGAATTATTTCTTTCCCCAAAGTCACCTTGATTTACCAGTTTTAGCCCAAAATGAAACTGAAGTCACTTTGGATAAACTGTTAAGCACGTGACAATACCCAGAGGGCTGCAATGGCCCCATAAGGCAAATACACACCCAGGCCAGGCACAGCCATGCCCAGCACAGTGACCCTTCATATCCACAGGCAACTCAGGGGCAGCTCTGTGCTGGCCCCCACCACGACTGCTCCTGTATCAGAGTGCAGGTGGGCCTGGACCCTGAGGAACTGGGCCCTGGACCAAGACCTGGGGAAACAACCCCCTCGCAAAATAACTCCATGGCTCCATTGCCCAGGCACAGGGCCATGGGGCAGGTCTGAGACTGTGCAGAAACATGCAGGGCTGGAAACAAGGAAACTTTCCAAAACTGCACTAAGGATTGCTCTGTGGCTGCCCCCATCCCTGTCCCTGCTTTCCAGGCCACCACTTCAGGTTGAGCCTGTGGCACACATAACAAACCGCTGTGTATTCCTACGCAAGTGTGTATGCTGCTAGGGATCAATGAACAAATCTCCATCCCACTCCAGGAATTAGCTCTTTAACAGGGTCCTCAAATAACATAATGCCTTTGTCCACAATTTCCTTAGCTGCACAGATAGAGGCTCCCTGCCCCTCTGATGCAGCTAGACCCAGCTGCAGCTGCCCCTCGGCATGTAAGGAAGCTCTTGTATGATTAAAGGCTACCTTTTCCCCACTATTTGACAGCAATTTGAGTCAGTCCTTCAGCAGAGGTCTAGAGCAGCACCCAAGTAAGAAGGGAGAACTTCTACTCTTTCGCAGGGCACACAGCAAGCCTTTGCAACCTGAGCACAGCCTGTCCGTGCAAGAGGAACCAGGCCCTTGGCTACTGCTTTGCCCTGATGGCCAGCAATTACTTCATGCGTTCCAGCTCAGTGCAGAGGGGCTATTCTGAAAGAGAATTCTGCTTCAGATTCCATTAACCATGGATGGTAGTACTGTAAAAACAGCAAAAAACTTCCCCAATTAGTCCTAAATATTTTTTATTTTCAAATTCTATGTTTTTATTTTCAGACTCTGTCAGATGAAGAATCAAGGGCAGCAACCACGCACTGAAGCAGCAGCTTGACTGCAGGCTGGTGCACTGACGAGGCACTGACAGCTGTACGCTCAGCACCTCTTGTGGCTATAGCTCACATGTAAACTCTAACAGACAGGAAATTCCTCAAAAAAACCCCATACTGTGACAGAGACAAGGATGAAATCAGGCGCTAGCAACCTGTAGTAAAATACAGCTCAGTAAAATAGGATTATTCCAAAACCAAACTCTGGAAACAAAAACCTTAAGAGACATCCATGACACTGTGCCTGCACACCCACAGCCAGCACACCCACACCCCTGGCCGGGGTCTGCAGTCCGCACCGTGAGAAAGCGTTCAATCTGCATTCAGCCTAACCCGCTCTGCGCCTGGGGAGTGGCCAACCACCCAGGCTCAGTGGGAACACCTGGGGCCAATGCCACGCTGGCTGGCGCTTCTGGTGCGGGCTGTTTTCAAGACCCAGGGTTCAAGCTGCTCCTTGTCTCATAGAGTCATCCTCTTTCCTGCTCTGATTTGTTCAACGTAGTCTCTCCTTGATCTGTTCCAGTTACTCTCATCTTTCCCTCTGCCTCCCCTCCCCATCACCAGCTGTCGTTTCCAGTTGTGCCTGAAGCTTTCTGATCATTTCACACCTTCACTCACGCTGCCCTAAACTGGGCTGTGCCAGGCCATCACTGTCCTCACAATGTCAGAGGGAAGCTTGGAAAGACTACATCGTCCTGGCCCTGAGAATCCAAAGGCTGAATCTTCCCAGAAGTAGTCAGTCCTGCCCACCTTCCAGCTGGGACAGCCCCTCTCTAGAGACATGCAGGCTCTCGGAGGCAGCCCCTGCTCTGCTGAGGACAGGGATAAGGGAGGCCAGAGGCTGGGAAGGTGGGTGCAAAGCTAGAGCACAGGACGAGTGCAATGGCAGAGACAGAAACAGGAAGGCAATTCAATTTTCAGAGGCTGTCCCACCAATTCAGCTCAGAGAGATGATAAGAAACCCATTTCCAGCGATAGGCACCCTAATCCTCTGCCATCCTGCATTTCCATTTCTGAGAGGCGCTGTTTCCAACAGGGAGGCATTTTCCCATCTAGGTTTGCTAGAAGGCACAGCAATGGATTAAATACCATTTTTTCCAGCACGGTTTAACTCTTTCTGTGCCTACTCCTGCCACATACAGACCCTCTGGAGGCACAGGGCAGCAGAATGACTGCTGCACTGTGCCCCAGAGCAAGACAACAGAGCTGGGGGCCTCTCACGGGTTCTTCCCAGTGTCCGCCAGCCCGAAAAGACAGGGAAGAGGGGGAAAACTGAAATGCACTGGCAGTGCAGGCAGAGCAGCTTACATCAGGAATTTGTTATCACTCAAGGCAGGACTCTGAGACTCAACTGTGGGACAAAAGTCATGCAGTGAAGCTTACATCCAGTGTTAAAACCATTAGACAGGTCCAAAGTGCTGCAAGACTGACTTAAAAGTACCTTTGCAAGAACACAGGCACATAAAGAAGGAAGCAAACCGTACCAATTACCCTGGCCGTGGCAGCCCACACAGCAGCTCCCTCTCCCATCCCAGGCATCAGACATAAAACTCCCCAGAGGGCAGGAACGAAGCCTGAACATTCAGATGTAGCCCCTCCAAACTCCTCCCTTGACCCCTGTTATGAACCAAACGAGGGAGTTTTGTTGGAAAGGTGAGCCCTGGACATCTGTGGCCTCACAACTGGATAAGCCCCCTGGTGCAAAGCTGGCAGGGGAGAGCACTAGTTGTTCCGTAGTCACAGCTCTCCCACCCCTCTGTGTGGCTCCAGCACCAACCACAACTGTCCATTCATCACCCACTAAACAAATGGAAATTTAAGGCCTCATGGCTCTAAACCACAGAAAACAACCCCCCTGTGCATTTTAACAGTGCTGTAATGTATTGGATCAGAAATGATGAATGGCAGCAGAAAGGGGCTGGGCCCAGTGCACAGAGCAGTGTGGATGCAGTGGAAGGCAGAGAGATGCATGGCTGACAGGAGAGTCTGGGAAAGCTCCCAGGATTGTTGTTGCATGGGGTTGGGGGAGCACCACTATCTACAAAGACCAATTCCCTCCCACACCTTGCTACCCCAACCATTCAGAGTAGGATTTGTAGTAGAGACACATCCACATGAGGAAGAATAGAGTCGAGCACTGTGCCAGCTATGCCTGTTCTCTGTGCTCCTGAGAGGCACATCGTTACACTTCCCGTGGAGCCCTTGCTGGTGGTT
This sequence comes from Tetrax tetrax, assembly GCA_009806455.1. NCBI lineage: Eukaryota > Metazoa > Chordata > Aves > Otidiformes > Otididae > Tetrax > Tetrax tetrax. The sequence continues at coordinate 198,507 of WHYT01013211.1, forward strand.
TTGTAGATTCAAGGCACAAGCAAGAAATGCAAAAAAAGCATCATCCCAGGAGGAAGAGGAGCACCTGGTGGAAAGACAGAGAGTAAACATGCGCATTACTGTTCCTCCTCCATGTAATCTGCTTTCTGCAGTAATTGAAACGAGACTCTTTAACACAGGTGCCAATTACGGCCCGTTAAGGCAAGGAGCTCTGATAGATAAAGCAATTACCCAGCTCTGTTAGGCTGGAAAGCACTAGATGAGATAGTATGGTTACTTACGCTACTGTGGGTCTTGTAGGACAGCTCTGTGCCCCAGCAAACCCTCTGTGCAGTGCTAGACAGGGCAAGTTCTTGCACTCATGCCTTCTAGCTGCATACCCCCTGCATCTTCACATGAGGTAACAATGTGCCCTTGCTGCAAAGAAGGGTAACGATGTCCTAGGGTGCATTAGGTAAAGTATTGCCAGCAGGTCAAGGGAGGAAGATCCTTCCCCTTTGTCCAGCACTGGTGAGGCCACACCTGGAGTACCGTGCCCAGTGCTGGGCTCACCAGTACAAGGGAGACATGGACATACTGGAGAGAGGCCAGCAAAGGGCCAAGAAGACGATGAAGAGAATGGAGCACCTCATGTATGAGGAAAGGCGGGCAGAGCTGGGACTGTTCAGCCTAGAGAGGACTTGGGGAGGATCTTATCCACGTATATAAATACTCAAAGGGAGGGTGAAAAGAGGACAAAGCCAGGCTCTTTTCAGGGTGCCCAGTGACAGGACCAGAGGCAACGGGCATAAACTGAAACACAGGAGGTTCCCTCTGAACATCAGGAAACACTTTTTCACTGTGAGGGTGACTGAGCACTGGCACAGGATTCCCAGAGAGGCTGCGGAGTCTCCATCCTTGGAGATATTCAAAAGCCATCGGGACAGGGTCCTGGGCAACCGTCTCTAGATGGCCCTGCTTGAGCAGGGGGTTAGACAAGCTGATCTCCAGAGGTGCCTTCCAATGTCAGCCATTCTGTGATTGTGATCTCTAACCATCCACATGCCTTGTTTTCTGTGCCTAGTTTCTCTGCCCTTCTTGGCCAGCTGCCTTTCTCCCTTCTTCTCTTCTCAAAGCCCTGCTTTGTTTGCCTTTCTGGGGTTGATGTGGCAGTGAGGAAGGTGGCTGATCCAGAAGTAGTGTTGCAACGATGGGAAGACGACAATGGCAGGTGCAGTTCCCAGCAAAAACCTGCTGCTCCTTAGTCTTTTATGCTCCAGTAACTGCTTGCCTGGAGGGACAGTGCCTTGGGAGAACCTCAGTCGGTGATGACAAGAGGGTTCACCTACTTGGGCCAGCATCAAGTAGATCAAGTAGAGGAGAAATTAGTCTTTTGTGGGATCATGTCAAAGTCCTTTTAGCTCTACACAGAGCACCCTTTGCCTTCTGTACGCTCTGCACTGGGGATGTGCTGGTAGCAAGCTTGGAGACATGGATGGGGAGCAATGAGTGGGAGCAGGCTGGCAAGGTTCCCGCTTGCATGACGCTGTGAGTCAGATATGGTGCCCACATCTCTAAAAGGATTTTGAAAAAATGGAGGATGCGCAGAATAATTATAAATGTGATTTGGAGGCTGGAGAAAACACTTGCCAGGGACAGAATGAAAGAGTTCAGTCTCTTATCTCACCAAAATGGAAGCCTGAGAGGTGATTTTATTATAAGCACTTCACAGAGAAAAAATACTTGGTATGAAAGAACTCTTTAACTTTGTTAATAAAGGAGGCTGGAGCCTGCAGGCAAGCAAAGTGCAAATAGGAAACACAGCACTAGGCCATGCTACCTGAGAAGTGCCATCTGCTCTGCCTTCTCCCATCTTCCACCTTGTCACGGAAGATACAACACCTGAGAGACACTGGGTTCATTACAAGCAAAAGAGAACAATGGTATTTCTTACTCTGAGTTACACAGGGGCTCTAGACAAATGAATGGTCACTTCATGCCTTAAAAATGTATGAAACTGTAGGCAGAAGCTAAAGACGGTACTGCATAAGGAGACATCCTTGACAGCTGCAAGAAACAGGGAGCTTCTCTGCATGATGTGCCCATGTGACTGGACTGCAGCAGGAACAACCCCAGGCATCACAGGTCTACAAGCAGCCACTGGTCTCACCTAGGGACAGAACCAGGAATGTCAGTGCTTCCCAGTTTGGGCCTGCCTCTGCCCAAGCCCATAACAGGCAGCACTACCTCAAGGGATGGCTGCTGGCTTGGCCAGGGTCACCTCTGGCTGCAGCAATGCCTCCCCTTCCTGTGAGGCTGGTACAAGAAGAGATACCAAGAATATTCCCCCAAGCCCTGTCCCTGCACGTGCTCTTTCCTCACTGCATTGTCCCCGCTGCCTGCACCAAAGTCTGTTGGACTGCCAGTGCATAATTGCCTCCCCGACCGCATCACTGGCTGGGGAGTGCAGCTGCAGCCCCTGATCCAAGTATGACTGGTAGAGTGAGGCTGCTGAATGAATCCGACAGAACAGATGCACAGGAGGACCAGAGCTATAAGGAGAATCCCACCCCACCCTGCAGATGTGGGGTTCTGATGCTGTGACCTGAGAGAGGCACCAGCAGGTTAAGTACAAGTGCCCAGGGAGAGTCAGAGCATGTGAGGAGAGCTTTAGCAGCATCAGAAGGAAGCCAAAGACCTGTGTCCCAGGACGAAAGCTATGCTGGGACATACACTGGGAGGATTCATTCTCCCATAGGAAATTACTCTGGCAGAGAGTGTGCTGGGCAGGAGCAGTATCGATCTCCACAGGATATGCAGAGGCCAAGAAGAGGTTCGGGACCTGCTGCACGTAACCCAAAATCTGGGAGTAGTCCCTGCCTGCAGAGCCTACTAGCAAGACCAGCCTGTGCCTGTCTCACAGTCTGGTCAACCAACCATCAGCCTTGCTAGTACAGTGACAGAGTAGTGCACTGTATGGTCCTGCAGCCAAGCCCTCCTGTTGCAGTCCTAGCTCTAATGTCGCCAGCCCTAACTTAGCAAAAATTGCAATTCAAATCCTCCCAAATTGCATGAAGTTTCTAAAACCATACCCATTTTCTTTCCTCCCTAGGGGGCTTAGAGCCTTCAAGACCATCAGGATCTCCAGTCTCTGTTTTTCCCCACAACCTGGTGTCTAGAGCCCAGGACCTTCATTCCTGACCTACCTCAAAGCAGAGACTCTCTTTTGATACCAAACTCCAGCACCTGGGACTTGGATGGTATCACTGAAGATTCATGTGCAGGCTGCAGTTCCTGCCTTTGGGGGAAACAGCCCTGCAGTGTACGTGCCAAGGCAGTACAGCTTGTACTGGGGCACGCTAGGGCTCTGCCCAAGTTGCCTCCAGGAACATCCTTGGCTCTCCCAACCTCAATCTGAAAAGAACCTGGGCATCTTGGTAGATAGCACATTGCACCCTGTGTGCACTGGCAGTAAAGGCAGCTAGCAGCATCCTACACTGTATAAAAGGAACACAGCCAGCAGACCAAGGGAAGTGACTATTGCTTTATACCAGTACTTGTTAGTCCCCATGAAGTAATACTGCATGCAGTTTCTGCCCATACAGGAAAGGCATTGAGATATTAGTGGGAGTTCAGTAAAGGACCACAAAGGTACTCAGGGCTTAAAGCACTTGTCCTCTAAGGAAAGGCAGGGGGAGGGAGGCTTCCTCAGCTGGGAGAAGAGATGCTTTCAGGGGAGCCTCACACCAATCTGTCAGTACCCACAAGGAAGTTATCTGAGAAGACAGAACGAGGCTCTTATCAGTGGTGCTCAGTGGGAGAGTGAGAGACAATGGGCATAACTATAAAGACATGTTCAGACTAGATAAGGAAAAATCTCTTCCTCATGAGGACAGTCAAGCATTGAAGCAGGATTCCAGAGAGCCTATGCAGTCTTCCACCTTGGACGTTTTCAAGATCTGCCTGGATGAAGCCCTGAGCAACCTGGTCTGATCTCATAGTTGACCCTGCCTGCATAGAGAACTGCACAGGTCTCTTCCCACCTGAATTATCCGGTGAGCTCTAACTCAACATAGGCGAGGAGAAAGTCTCTTATCTCCAAACTCACAGGGCAGGATGAGGCAAAATGTCAGCTACCTGCAGCAGTCACACAGTCCCTTTCCAGCACACACTTTGCTGCCTCCTCAGACCCTGCCATTCAGGACAACTGAACACTTATTTCCCCACTCCCATACCTTCAGAGTCCAGGAAGCTCCTGCTTGGCCAAGGCTGATCCATCTCATCTTCTGACACAGAGGAAGAATTCAAGGCTGCATGCAAAGTGCTGTGCAGCACACAGTCTCCAACACCTGGCACTGGCTCCACCTCATTCTCCCTGGGGAGTTCCACTGAAGACCTTCAACATCTAGAAACAAAGCAGCAGCTCCACAGGTCAAGGGACGTAACACCTTCCAGCTTCCTTTATACGGTGAATTATGTCCCCATGGCAGGTGGGTCTCCCTTGTGCAGGGTGGTGGAGGAGGCACTGAAACATGAAGTTAGAAGAATTACTAGGCTGAGACCACGAAAGTGGGCTCTTACCATGCTCATGACGATGGCTCCAATTAGTGCACTTACAGGGCTTGGCTCTGTCTTTCTGCTTGTGATTTTCATTAACAGTCGCATGGTCAATTCTGCTACTTTTCACTGGGCAAATGGCCAGAAGCTGGCAGCAGCCTCTGCTCCTGGCAAGGTCCAGAGGAAGGGCAAGTATGGACAGCTCCCCTGGGAGGTCACGCTAGCAACAAAGGCACAGCCAGGCATTCAGATGTCCTGGCAACAAGACAACCGTTTGGGAAAAGGGAGGTGAGTGACACAGCTACCTGTCCTGTTGGAAGAGCACACACTCTTCATAGGAAGCCTAATGGCACTCAGCAGGAAATACCATGACAGACACCACCACTCTCTTAAGTCAGTTCCAGACACAGCTCAGTTTTGGCTGCATCACCTTTCGTAACGCAAAGCAAGACAAACAGTTCACCCCCCAAAATATGACTACCCAAGCAACTGCAGGACATAGAACCTCTCAGGTTAGCAAGACTCCAGAAAAGTGAGCCATTTCCAAGTACAGGGTGCAGAGTAGAAGCAAAGGTTCTTTCAGCTTCCTCGGAGTGCAGAGACTCAAGGCTTTGAACACCAAAACCTGCATACCCCAGTGACGAAAAAAAGAAAAAAGCCTCAGTGCAGAAGCAGACATAGTTAGGGGCAATTATTTGCCACTGCAAAGATGACAGATGAATATGAGCCCTTCACAGCCCCAGGCTGAGTTGTAACCAGTCTTCCAGCTGCTGCACCCCAAGCTCCCCTTTCCTCACCTCACTAGGCACCAAGCACAAACCACGTAATAAAAACTACAGAGATATTCAGCTGAAACGGGAAATGAAGCACAGCTTGACGCAGTCCTACTGCTGGGTACCAGGCTGCGTGTTGTCGCTCTGCCTTGCTACTCCTGTGTGTTTTGGAGCCAGGTTGGTTTTCCCACAGTAAGCTTGCTGATGGTACCTTGCTTGCCGGGCAAAGGACTGGGGAAGTGCAGAGAGGTTTGCAGGAACACTTTCTCCTTGCCCTCAGGATGTTTTCTGTATTGAAATTTCAGCAGGAAGTCAAGCATCTGTTCTTCAACTAAAGAGGTCTCCCAGGGGAATGTGTAGGGGGGGCAAAATCAGCACATATGTGAACACCTGGTCTTACAGGCAAGAACAGAGTTTGCAGGAGTGCAGCACCTCTGAGATTTATTCAGCTTTGCTTCCACTGGTTAATTAGTTCAAACACCATCAATATTCAATCACAGCAGTCTGTTTCCTGTGTATGGCTGTGTGTCAGTGTGTGTGCCTGGGCCCGCGCAGACGGGGGAAGGCCTGCACAGTATGTTTGTGTGCTCTCCCCAGCAAAGGAGCTCTGGTATCTGTGCTGCTGCAGGCACATGCAGGTCTTCCCAAAACTGCAGTGCTCAAGAGTGATTCCAGCCTTCACGATCTTCCTTTGAGGAAGAGGGGCAGAACCAAACTGTGCCACACAATGATTGACAGTACAGAAAACTACTTCTCCCGTCCTCTAAAGCAGCCCCTGACTCAGGGTTCATCAGAAAACAGTCTGCACATCCAATGAGCTTCATCACTTGTCTCAGAAGACCACAGAGACCACGCTGTGGCACAGACAAAGAGACCTCTTAAAGGCAGGAGACCTCACAGCCCCATGAGAAGCTGGGACATCGAAAGTCAAGTGCTGGATAGACGAAGGGAGAGAGGAGTGGCAAAAACATGGATCCTGCGCACAAGCAGTCATAGCATAGTCAACTCTACCCCAGTGAGGTTCCTGCAGAGAGAACTGCACAGGGAAAAGTCATATAAAGACTGCAAAATGGCAATGCTTTCCCAAAAGGAGAGGATCTTGTGGATTATAGAGAGTCCTAGGCAGGAATCTTTGCAGGACCACCTTCAGTGAGTCCCAACCTGCCACTTTCCATTCTAGCACTGCAGACGCAGAAAAGCAACAGTGGTACTTCAGTATAAGCTGGTGTGGGCTGGTTACAGAAGTACCTGCAGAATATATCCCACCATAAACCTCCTTGCACCACAAGATCCCTACGTGAATTTATGAGGCTGGGGGAGAACTTCTTCCTCCACTGAATCTCAAGGAGAAATTAAGTATTAATTATCACCAAGCTCTCTGCATAAGGGTTTTTTAAATTCACAGGCAGGAATAGGACAGAGAGCCTCTGCCATTCCTATCTGGACACTAGAAGGAACTAGAATAGGATTCTTTCCAAGACAGATGACTGATACCCAGTCAGTCCCACAAGCAAACTGGACTGACTACCTGCACCATTTGCTGTGGCAAAATCATGAAGCAGTAGACACTTTTATGTTCTTATTTCCAGGTTTCTCATCTTTACCTCTGAAAAAACCAAAATTTTACTGAACAAGGAAACACACATCTACCTAGCCTCACTGGAAGCAAGCAGCTGGCAACTTTCCAGGGAAGGGTGTAGAACTAATTGCTTGTCCTAAAAGCTGTTCTGAGCACAGTTCAATGGAATGAACGACTGTGCCACATTTGTCATCAAGAAGTTGTGTCTACATCAGAAATGCTAAGTGTGGACACCAGGTTCTAGGGCATCCCCTCTGTCTTAAAGAGGAAACGGGACTGGAAGCAATAGATTACACAGCTCCACAGTTCCCAAGTGTTTGCATTGGCACAATCAAATTTCATCTTCAAGCGCTGTATGTGGTGCAAATCGGCATGTGAACAAACTTGCCTTTACCTTGGATTTACAACAACCTGTACAGAAATCCCAGTCTGAGAGTTACACAGTAGAAGGATGCCCAAGGTTCAGTTCTAGGAGAGTGGAAAGTGAAATGCAAAAAGCAGCTGTGATATTGCTAAATATGGATCATGTGCAGAAAGCATCACTGCCCCACATCAAGTACAGAGTATTTAGTGCTTGAGGATTACACCTATCAGTAGGATAAACAGGATGAATATTGCTGGAAGCGTCACAAGTCCCAGCTATTGGAAAATTCAGCTAAGAACAGATAAAGCCATTCCCAGCTCCAGGCATCCTACTTGATGCACAAAATCCCTCGGTATGGCAGCCTTGCCTGGAACTGCTGGTTCAGTAGCTTTATGTGAGGTAGTTGCACCACCTGCTGTCTGCTCCGAAGCAAGTTACCAGTGTCCATTAGAACATCATTAAAGATAATCATTATTAACAAAAGTTTTCTTCTTCTGAACCAGTTGGAATAATCTTCCTAGGGAGGTAGCAGATGCCCTAACATTGGACATGTTTAAGATTCAGATGGACAGGGTGCTGGGCCATCTTGTCTAGACCATGCTTTTCCCAAAGGTTGGACCAGATGATCCTTGAAGTCCCTTTCAACCTGAAATTCTATGATTCTGCAGTTGGTTTTTGCAGGACATGCTCTTGCCTAGCATCATCAAAAAAGACTTCATATCTGAAAACTATGACGCAAGATCAAGAGGGACAGTCTGGTCAAAATGGTTCAAGTTCTCAAACAGAATATGAGAAGTTCACTTTAATATCCAGCTCCTTTCAGAAGAAAGATTGCACTTTTACCGCTTTGGAAAGTGCTCTCAAGATATTTCCACCTCAAAAGCGAGCATCAAACAAAATTTTCAGAGAGGAGAGAAATCTGCCATGCAAAAAACCAGCCACCTGCCCAACACGACTTGTGGCTTAGCAAAAAGGAAAAAGACACACCTTAAATTCTGCACCATTCCCCTTTCCTGGACAAGTCTGCAGCACCAATCCAACGGGGCAAAGAGATAAGATTCCTACAAAAAGCCACAATACTAAAACTCTTCTTGGGATACAGTGTCTCGTTCATGCATGAAGGCAGACAAGTCAATATGCTCTCTTGGCTGGCACAAATATGACAGGTTGCAGGAAGATCCCCCTAGTCCTAGAGATCAAGGATCCTGTTCATGGGCAGGTATTTTGTGTGATATGCCTCAAAAATAATTAAGCGTGCACTAGCAAGGTCAGTGTGGTCTAAAAGGAAAGGCGTTCAGAAGACAAATGACCTCTGCTTGATGAAGCATAGGTGCATAATGTGCAGACAAAAGGAAATCAGAAAAAGTTTATTTTAAAACCAAAAAGTCCCCTCCTTAAATACCCACATACTTTCTGACAAGCTTATTGCTCAAGCTAGATCTCCTGCGATACCGCTCTCTCTCCCTTTGGCCTGTAGGGCCAGAAGTACTCGTGCATCCCTGTCCTTCCTCCAACCAACATCATTTGGCTAGGTTCAACTGGTCCCAAATAACTGCATTTAATTCTCTCCTTACTATGCACACAGAACACGGAGGTCACCAGGCACAAAGGCTATTTCTCACTGGGACGAGTCTATATATTTATATACAGTCATCTGCTCCCACCAAGATGGGAGCTCCTACGTAGCAGAACCAAAAGCATGGGAAGGTATATCTACCTTCTCTTTTGAATTTAAAGCCTAAACAACACTAAAATCATCCCTGAACTAGTCAGCCCGCGGTCCAGACATGTCCATGCTCATTCTATAGCTCATGGTCTACAGTCTCAATATACAGCCTTCAGGATTCCCTAATACGCTTTCTATAGCATTTCCCAGTCTCACCACGCCGTTCTACTTCCACTGGAAGTCTTCCAAGTTCACTGCCTGTGAAAGGGATATTGCCCGTTTCTCGTGCAGCATCTACAGATCCATACTGTAGAAGTACAGCAGGACTTCCTCACCAGGCCCTGGCTCTCCTTTAGGTGGTCACAGAGACTCCTGGACCTTCCTCCCAGACAGCTGTTAGGCAGGTTTGGTAAGAACAGAGCAGGGGACTTCGTGCTTCATGTTCAGTCAGTGTTGTTGTCGGGTTTCAACATCCTCTTCCTCCTCCTCGCCATGTTCAGTGTAGCGCAGCAGCAACTCCACGTCAGGGTCAGAGCTGGCCTCTTTGTGCAGCTTCAGTGCTTTTTCACCTGCATGCAGACAGCCCATTTAGTGACAAACTTGCTAGAGTACCCATCAAGCCTGGCACTGGCAAGTAGCTGGAACTAGACAGAGCTCCCGGTGATGCTACGAGAATGCCTACAGAGAAACAGAAAGGGATTTAAGACAGAATCACCTTTGGAATTCATGGCTTTGAGAATGACATGAAGGGAGATTCCTGACAGACAGACAGCAAAGCCCAGCCAGTTCAAGAGACTGAGGCGGTCTCCCAGCAAACGTGTGGCAAGGAATAAAATGCAGATTTCCTGTGGAAAAAAAAACACAAAACCAAACATGACAGGTGGCAGGACCTGAGGAAATATGCATGAGACATTTTACAGCTCAAGCCTTGATCAAGATTCCAGGCTCCTAATTTCCATTAGCACATTCATCCATGTGCAGAGAGTTCTAAAAACAGTTTCTAGAAACAGAATGACCTGTTAAACTGGGATGCGAGATTTTAAGTCCTCTGAATGCATAGCTTGATTAAATGGGAATGCTCTGACTTTCGGATCAGACAAATTTCACATATCACCATTCAGCTCAAAAGTATGTGTGCTGGATTCCTCAAAGGAAGGGAGAATATGCCAAACTAGGTTAAAGAGGTAGCTCAAACCAGTGGTTTCCTCATATCCAGGTCTGATGCAAGAGCATGTCCTTCTTACCCCTCCTCCCTCCTGCACCATCCATTGCTCATGAGGTCCACCTGTTTTAGTCTATCCCAGATCCCACCAAACTTTGAACCTTAATGGTATTTTTTACAGAACAGCCACTAGTCTCTGCTCCTTGCTGTCAGGGACCAAGGGACTTCACTGCAGAGACTGCAAGGCAAAGCATCAAGCTCCCGTGCAAGGACAATGAAAATAACAGATCATTTCTAAGGCTCTAAGGAAGTTCCCACTACACGAGGACCATTTAGGGATGACTCAGTACTTGTCTTCTAGTAGTAGCACAGGAACCATGCCTTACCTTAAAAATGCCAGCAATGGAAAGGGTGAGGCTAGATGTTCTGGAAACCAAGAGGAACTCAGAAAAGCCTAGACCAAAGGCAAGAATTCCACCCAAGAACAGCTTTCCTACCAGAGAGAACAGCATTCCTGCTTCATGGAAATGGAAGAGCTTCTCTGATATAGACAAAGGCAGGCCTAGGAACAAGAGAGTGAGTAGCAGAGTACCCTTCCCAACTCCCAGGACTCCTCACAACAAGACGGGCTTGGTCTGCTCACATTCTAATATCAGGATATGAAGCCAATTCTTCACAGCCTTTACTTCCACAAGTGTGGTAGGCTATTATTCCTATGCACTTTTTAATGTTCTGCCAGCATAAGGTATATCTGAGTCCTTATAATTCCAGGTCTTTAACTACTTTGTAAAGTTCATAGCTGTTCACTTATCTAAATGAATTATCTCAAACAACAAACTGGTAAGTAATCTCCCCAACCACTCTATAAAGCTATCTCTGCTTTCTCTAATTAACTCACGCACCCTCAAACACTGCAAAGAGTGGGAAGAGCCCCAGGAACATGAGCGGCTGCAGGTGAAACATGGTATCAATGGGGTTCTGGAGCCCTGAAAGAGGAGAATCAATAACAGACCAGGTAGCAAAACAAGCCAGGAAATAACAGCTCCTAGAGCCTTTATTAGCACTATTCCTAGACATACACCTTATTTGTAATCCCCCATCTGCGGTGCTGCAGAGGTCAAGCCATGTTTATTACCCATCAACAGATAACCCCTACCCAGGTTTCAAACACTGTCCCTCATAAAAGATGTTTTGTTTCTGCAGCAAGGGCTACCACCTCCTCACTTCCCTCCCTGTTACCAGCACCACCGCCCGCTTCCTAACACCCTACATACCCAGTTCAGCCTTCTGCATAAGTATCTGTGTGAGAGTCCAGCGAATACCCCCAAGGAAAGAGGCACACAGCACCAGCACGAACCCCTGTGCGTTGAACTGTGTGGACTTGTAGGTGAACATGAAGAGCCCCCCAGCGATGAGCAGAACCACCAGCAGCAATGCCACCCTCTGGATGAGAGCAAACACAAAGTCACTACAGATTCCTGGAACCAAATAGAGACAGATATCTCCCTTCTTTCAGATTAATCCATGTAATTGCATTCTTCTGGTAAGTTTCTTGTACACATACTATACTGCCTGTTTCCCTGGGCCTGACCTTCTCCCTCCCTAAAGCATTGCATGGGACCCTTACCACTTCCTCCAGCTTGAAGAGCAGTGAAAAAAGCAGGATGAAGAGAATGGCAGAGGATTTGGTCATCGTGTAGCTGTAAGGACCAAAATACACTGTCAGTTTCCTCCACTGTAGTCCTTCCCAGCCAAGTATCATCAGGAACCAGATCACCCACTTCTACATTGCTACCAGCAACCTGTCATAGACCATGCATGCCGACCCCACCAAGCCATATACCCACTCAAGAAACTGACCCAGACAAAGCACTTGCTAAACCCCATAGGAGAGCTCCCAGGGAAGATGGTGTTTGTACTTACAGGGAGACAGTGACGTATAGGAAGCTCCAGTTACTCAGCCCAATATCCAAGGAAGTTGACAGAGCTAAAGAATCAAAGAAAAAAATCCTGAAGTTAACTGTCTTCCACACATTAAAAAAACAAACCAAAACCAAACCAAACCTGCTACGAAGCAGAGCAGACTCAGAAAAAAAAAATTAAAGATTTCTCAGGTTAACTCTTCAGTACCAACACAGCTCAGATATCATCAGCTCTTTACATTTCTATCCTGTTCAATATTCTATGATTTAAGTTGGGCTCAGCACCATGCTCACTGAACATACACTACACAAAAGTGCAGAAATAACCCCTGCCCTCCCTGTGACTGAAAGCCATGGTGGATTTGCGTAAAGTCTTTTTTGAAGGTATGAGAGCATGATAATGTGTAAGTATGAGGACCACTGCAAAAAGCAAGCCTGGCAACAATCCTCAGCACACACACTTTGTCTTGGTGCAGCTCTTGTTACAGTCTATTCTCCCTTGTATATAAGCTTCCTACCACAGGAAACAGTTTTACTGATCCAGGAGCATGTTATGCTGAAAGGCAGTATTCCTATGGATATGGAGAAAGCACTTTTCAAGAAACCATGGAGCATGTTGTGTAAGGTACCGCAAACCTTGCCAGAGATTGTAGACCAGATGCTGTTCTCTAGGAGACAGTATGACGATGACTGAACCAACATAATACACAGCCAAAGCACTGCTGAAGTAGCTAGAGTTCCAGGCTCTGAGTAGGAGCTTCACTCCTTGCTCTTAACTACAGCAGTTTTGAGTGTCACGTATGATGAACTGTTGTATCATAAAGACCAAGCTCCAACCAGGGAAAACTCCTGAAACAACATAAACGCATGGCTTGCCACCAACATTAAAGAGAAGAAATAACTTGCAGGGACAACTTACGGAGGTAGCGTACAAGATTCTCATCGTTTGTTCTCATGTGCCAGGGGCTCGTTCAGAAAAATACGTCCAGTGTGGCCTCTCCATACCAATGTTTGGTATGACCAGCACACCTAAAGCTAAAGCCTTCGGTAATCCCCATGCCTACCCTGCCCCAGGAAGGCAGCGTGCGGGACGCCCGCAGTGCTGAACAGCCGCGGGAGCGGTGCTGGCCGCTCCCCCCGCCTCACTCCTACCCCAAGGGAAGCCGCAAAGGTCCCGCTTGCTCCGGGCGCTGCCGCACGCCCGGCCCCGAAGACCATCCCAGGCCCCGGCCCGAGGCCCCCGCGACGGCCACAGCGGGCGGGCACCCTCCCACAGCCGCTCAGCGCCCCGGTCCCGCTCCTCTGCCCCGCCAGCGGGCCCCACGGCCGCGCCCGGCCCCCGCGGCAGGCAGGGCCTCCGCCCCGCCGCCGCCCAGCCCTCCGCGCCGGCCGTACCTGCGGGGGCCGTCCGGCGGAGGCAGTCGGCCCAGGAGAGCGCGGCCCGCGGCCGACCGGAGCGGCAGCGCGCCAGGGCGCGGGCGAGCGCCGAGAGGCCGAAGATGAGGAGGAGGTGCAGCAGGGTGACGAGCAGCGGGAAGGGGAAGCTCTGCGGGACCGACAGCCGCCATCACCGCCGCCGTCAGGAGGAGCCGCCGCCCGCCCCCCCGCCCGCCGCCCCCCCGCACCTCCATGAGCCACTTGTTGTAGAAGGTGATGCCGATGGAGAAG
>WHYT01013211.1:212175-246236 GCA_009806455.1 Tetrax tetrax
AAAAAAAAAAAAAAAAGATTCACACTAACATTTTCTAATATTGAACCTGGTGGGAGACATCCTGCTCAAGCCTCATTTAAATGAGAAGCAACTGATCCTTTTTAATTTCTGAAGTTAATTGCTTTATATTCCACTGCTTAACCACTATGTTTCTTACCTCATATTTATTAGGTGCAATGAAGTTCAAGGTCTCATCAGGATCGTATAATATCGAGAAGGCCAATTCTAACACTTCCTGAATGGGAAAGAATCTTTCACTCATTGACTGATCAAAACATCACAGCACCTTCTGCCCGCTAACCCAACAAGAGAAGCTGCCTTGCTGCAGCTCAGTGCACTTTCCCGTATCAGTATTCTGAGGAACTCTGAATAGCCTATAGCACAACCAAACTATGCTCACAGCACCTAGCAATCACAAACAAGTACTAGGAAAAGACCCAGATAGGGGATGAGATTTGTAAACAATACACCTGCAGTGTGGAAGACCATTTGCTCCCGTTGCTTGCTTTCAGTCTTCAACTCTATAGCACGGGTTATTAATTACAGGCAAAAAGGGAGCACTTACCTTGTTCTGTTTTAGTGCACTTTTCTCCTTCATGTGTGGACAATCCTTCCCTGTGACAATGGCTTTGATGTCTGCAACTGGAACTAACAGTGAAAAAGTAAAACTCACAAACAAGAAATCCTAACCGTGAAAAGACAGAACTTTGTTTTGTCTCTGAAACTAAGCTCTGTTCCTGTTCTCATAGCTCATCACTGCAGTTTTCTAACACACATTACCAGTAATGCATCCCTACAGTTGGGTGTTATAAGAAATACAAAGCCATTCCCCGATGTGAAGGATTTGGGCAGGGGCCAAAAGTTTATCTCATCTCAGTCAGGGCTTCAGCCACAGCTCTTTTTCTCTTACCTCTAGGATGGTACTCATAACAGCCTCTAGACAGTAGAGCACAGAACATTGCACAATGTGCTTAAAGCATTAATTGGGACTTACTTTTTTCCTGTAGAGATTCAAAGGTCACTTCCCCCTGGGCGTTGTCTTCCAGATCTCCATAGTGTAGCACCTTGTGATTCAGAGCCAGGCGACAATACCAAAATCTTTCTGGAACACACATCAAGTAGAGTAAGCAAGACCATTCACATAAGATCTTACAGCCACTAGATTATAGTCACCACACACATGCCTCTACTCCCCCAATTCCTCAGCACTGCTTCCTGTTCATGAGGGGATGGCTGTATTCTAAGAAATGCACATCTGTTCCATCCCAAGTTACTGGCTGGTATAGACAGCCTCGGTAACCAGCTTTCCTTTCTGGCAACACGCCTGCTGACAGATTAATCCATTAGATCTTATTTGCCTACAGTTCTTGACATGAAAAAATGCAGTAGATGCTGTCACCTTACCTTGTCTTCTGCGATTTCCAATTTTTCGAAAGCTACTTCCTTCACAAAGCCTGTTCAGGCGCTGTTGCTTTATCAGCTCCAAAATCTCAGGTTGGATTTTCTCTCTCAGCTCCCTGGCAATCAAATGTCGAAGAGTAAACAGAGAATGGAGATAACAGCAAGCACAGAAGGCAACTGTTTTTGTTAGGCACTTACACAATAGGTGGTGATTGGAAGTCATCTTGGCTCATTCTCTCAGACTGGCGTAGTCGTAGAATCTCAGAATAGCTCAGGCTGCGCAGTTTGCTCTTGAACTGGTCCAAGGAGTTTGGTTTAGAGGGGAGAGCCCGTGTGATCTGTTCCCTCACAACCTGCATAACCTAAAAAGTTTGGGCAGGGAGAAAAGCAAGTCACATTCTTGCTGCTTAATGGCAGCAGAGAACCAGGCCACAGCTCAATGGCAGCAAAGAACTAACATAGAATAACTAGGGCCAGGAGTGTCAAGGTACTAGTGACTCTGAAGATCCAGAAGAACAAAGAATGCCAAATAAAAGTTGGACCATCCTCCCTTACAGCCAATGTCAATGCCCTGTCATACCTTCTGCAGCCTACTCTTTAACCAAGCATACAGGCTGAGTTAACATGTGCTGTTTCACAAAAGATTCTACAAAAATACCTCTTTTCCACTCTGACCTTATTAAAATCTTCTGCTGTCGCCCTCATTTCTTTCCAGGTCTTGTTCAACAGCTGGATGCAGATGGCAAACAGCTCCTCAAATGCACGGTCATGGGTGAAAAACATGGGATGATAGTCATTCCTGCCTTCATTGGCTTCAGGAAGAAACAGAAACCACAACCATGTAAGTATATATTGCACAAGAGCTACTAAGAGTAACTAAAATTCACTACAGTGACAGAAACCTGATGGTATACAATAGTACTAACTCAAAGAGATTAAAACAGTTCAATGTTTCGTCTCCCCAGAGACAGTCTATATGGCAACTATCCCCACACTTCACCATGCAAGCCTCTGTCGCTCACGTGCCCTTTTCATACTAGTCCTGCAAATGACTGCTTGCAGTTGTTTCTCACTCTCCTCTGGTAGAATCTTATAGTGGTTAACCGTCTCAGAATGTTCTTTTTATACTTTCAGAGCTACTAAACTTTTCTCAAGCTCATGATGGCTCCTCAAGTGGGTTTTTTTAGAGCATCCTCCTGAAGCTTCAGGAAGTCGAAGCCTCCCACTTGTGTCAGTTTTTCAGGAGAACCAGAGTGCACACAACAAAATTTCTTACTTTATTTCAGTACTGGTATTATCACTGGGACACTGACAGTGCAACTCCAAGCTCTCCCTATCCTTACATGGCAGAAGTGAAATCTAGGTACAAATGCTTGTGAACATTGGTCAACTTGTAAGCTACTTTCAGAGCCCAGCAACTTGGAAAGCTGGGGTAATAAATGGTACTTACGGAGCTCCCCAACTTGCAGGATCTCACAAAGCATCCTGGTAAGCTCAATGGCACTGCGCCCAAAGGGACACTCATGCTTATCTTCTCGACTGCTGTTCTCCAGAACAATCTACAAGAAGAGGATGCAACACACACCAAGAAGAGCTGCTGAGGTGTTGGTATCTGCAAAACACAGCAGCTTCACTTACCCTGATATAGGTGTCCTGATGAAATTTGGCCAAGTAGAGCATGTTGTCCAATGCCAGCATCCCTGGAGGAGTCTGAGTAAAATCCATGGCTGGATTGATGTGATTCTGTGAAAAGAGTATGTAGAAAGAACCCAAACAAATAAGCTCAAAGAAATTGTGCGAGAAGCTTTTCTGAATGAATTTTACAACCGCCTGTCCATCCAGCATTCCCTCACATCCATCAAAGAGGAAACCTTACACCTGCTGACAATGCTATCTGAGCTTTCTAGGAGAGAGACTGATTCCAAATTCTTCACAGAATAGGTCCATATAGTAAGTAAATGTCTCCAGAGAATGTGCCTAACTGAGCCCTGGCATTTAACCAATCAACAAGTTCACAATGATCTTCCCTGGGGGTCTGAGTGTAGCTGAATTTCTAAAACTCAGATACAGAAGTATGGTAAAGCAAGCAGCTATTTCTGTTCCTTATTTCCCCACAACTCTAATGGAAATAGCTTAGATTGCCTTTACATGCTTTACAGTCAGCACTCTCACTAGATGCATACAGTGAATCCCAGCATCTTGTAGTCCTTGGTGTACATGGCTTTGCGTTTTTCTGTTCCACTGCCAGGGACGGTGCTGCTGTCAGACTCTGCATCAAATGCAATTCTTCTTAACTCAAATATGATGTCTCTCTGTGCCTGAAGGATAGAAGGCAGGAAAATGGTAACATGCGATCAATCACTAGGGCAGCATCCTCACATAATGCACAGTCCCACCTCTCTCTCCAGAGCTCACACAGTGAATACAGAGAGATGCCAAAGGTCATTAACATTATGTAAGAAGAGGCAACCTGTTTCAAAATGGCAAGTTTCATTATACCGAGTAACGCAAAATATTTGCTTGCATTTTCCTTTAACTGCCCGAAGTTTAAAAGCAATTTCTAGGCATTCGGATAAGGCTAAGGCATTTCTAAATCAAGACTACAATGCATCTAAGAAGTGAGTAAGAAACACCTTAAAAATGCCCAGCTTCCTTGTATGCTGCAAGGAAATGGGAAAGGATGTGCCTCCATGGAGGGGGAGTAATCAGTTCAACAGCTGGCATCACACTGGTCAAGAAAGGAATATATGACCTCCAGTGACCACTTACATCTCTAAAAGTCCCACAGCATACAGCAGGATAGTCATGAGCATACCTTAATCTCAAAGACTACAATGTGAGGGGTTTAAAACTTTATGCGCCACCTACTGCAAATTCTGTGAAGCTAAGGAGCTCAGGAACAAGGCCCTTTGTACATCCTGTTCTACCAGATCTTACTCAGCTCTAATAGTGACCTGATCATTGGGATCCATCTTGGTCATCATTCTCTCTTCCAGGAGATTAAAGGTCAGGACCTGTAGCACGTACAGCTGATGTGCCATTTCTGTTTTAATCGGGCGGTTTCCTCTGATCACATGCTGCAAAATAAAGAATAGTATAGAAATTAAGAGAATACAAATAAAAACTGAGCTATTAGCTGTAGGCATATGCCAAGCTGCATGTCCTTCTCTGTATATGAAGATTCAGCTATTTAACCTCCATATTCCGTCAGAAGCATACTGATAATGCTCTGTAACAGCAGAAAGAAGCATCCTGGTAACTCCCTTTTGAACAAGTGACTCCAATCTCACCTTCGAAAGAGTCACTTCTCTGGAAATGCCCCGAGGGCAGCAGAATTTACACTCTGCACAAGTGAAACCTCTATTGACAACACTAGGAAGCTCTATATAATTCCAGACATACTTACATTCAGGATTATAGACCTCAGGTGCTTCTGGGCAAATGCATTAGCCATTTCCTGTTGTGGAATTTAGAGATGAAATAATGTGAGTGAAATAAAAACAAAAAGCCCAAATTGTGCAGAAAGCAGAGACAGAAGGAAGCCTATGAATTGAAGATATCACTGGCACACAACAAAGTGCTTTCACTACAGAATGGCATCTCACCACAAAGCAAGCATCAAGTTGGGATGTAAGGGTCATCTTTACCAAGGCACAGCTCATGGATGGCCCCCCTACAAAACATCATTAATGTGCAGAAAGGCACTAGGGCAGTCAAAGAACAGAAGAAAATTTAGCTTAGCATTAGACATCTAATGATACTTCAGTACCAGGAGATATGGCAGCAGGGAGCATACTGTGGGTTGCCCAGAAAAATCTGTCATTGAGAAGAGGATCCTTCCATTGGCATTTCACAACTTTCTGTACCTAGGTATACACCCAAGGTAACAAGGGCTAGAAGTTATAGTTTTCAGGTCTCCCTCTCAAAAACTCTTTCTTTGAAATTTACATTTCGTTTGTCTCAGTTCCTAAAGAGGTGTTTAAAAGTCAGTTTAAGGACAATTTGTAGAAATACAGGTTTACAAAAATAAAGGGTAAATAATTTTCCTGCTTCCAGTTTCCCCTCTTTATTGCATGGCTTCCGTCCCCAGGTAAGGAGGGTTTCCCAGCCATCAAGTCATGATGACAAATAGTCACAGCACATGCAAGTATCTGCTGCAGGCCTTCAATTCCAGGACCAATTACACATGCACCTGCAAAAATCTAACCTGTGCTTTCCTCGTAAATTGTGAAGATGTACTTCATCATGTAATCTCAATACACCTGCTAGGAAAGTGGCACAAATGCTAATGTCAAGATGGAATATTATCAGAAGTTTGCTGTTATAAGCAAAATCTTCGGGTAAGAACAATTTGTTAGGTAATACATGATCTGGAAGAAGGCCAAAAGAACTGCCAGTCTGAGATCTCTTGACATTCCTATGCAGTGCAAACTGAGAATTGGAAGCAGATGCGCAGTCTTAGACAATTGCACTGTAACAGCTGTACGTTCTAAGCCATCCAAGACTGTTCCAACAGCTCATACCAACCTTGCTCTTGACAGGCTTTATAAGGAGTCTGGTAAAATCTGTATACTAGCTTCATTCCAAGTCCCTATTACCACTTTTGCTCCAGACCGAAATCTCATAAAACAAGAAAGTGATATGCTGGCTGATAGCCATGCCATAGTGGCTGCAAGTTCAGCAGTGCTCATGTTACAATGAAAATAAGTCAGTGCTGGAGTGGAAGATATCTAAGAAGCATCTAGATGAAGGAGGAAGTGGTTTCAGAGATAACACACTGCCCTCTGAGTCATTACTTTTTACTATGATTCGTGAGATGTAGTACTAAGAATAGAACAAGGCGTGCTGTTAGGATTTGTTCATGCATGCAAAACAAAGAATCCTCTCTCTGAAGGCATTAGTTGGTACATGGGATGAAGTAATGGGTGACTGAAGCAGATAAATAGTGGGAAAGACAGAGACATTTAAACAATTCTAAATAGCGTGATAAGAAGCATGAGCACGCATACAGCCTAACCAGTGCTAAGTCTATGTTCTGCTGAGAGTCCAATAGTGCCCACTTTGCTATTTGATGGAGTCATAGAATCACATTTATGTTGGAAGAGATGTCTTGAGATCACCTAGTCAAACTCCCCTGGTTCAAGCAACATCAGAGACAGTGCACTAAGCAGGACTACGTCCAGTCAGGTTTTAATATCTCCACTGATGGAGACTCCACAATCTCTCCCAGTGTTTGACCGCTCTCATAATAACTACTTCTTGTATGTGTGTCTGTGTTCAGGTGTAATTTCCTGGGTTTTAAGCTGTGCCCATTGCCTCTTGTTCTGTCATCAGGCACTATGGAGAGAGTTGGGCTCGCTCTTTATTCTCTTTCATCAGATATTTGTACACATTGATAATACACCCTGAGCCTTCTCTTCTTGAGGCTGAGCAATCCCAAATCTCTCAGCCCCTATTCATATGAAAGATATTCTAGTCCCTTAATCATCTTCATGACCCTTTGTGGTCATGTGGATTGTGATCAAGGGAAAAAAATAGAAAAGAAAAATAAAATAAAAGATCCCTTGGAATTTTGTTTGCTATTAAGTTTAGTTTTCTTTCACAATCATCTTTATTGTCTAGTGTGCACAATACGTCATGCAAGATTTCTCCTGCTACTGATTCTTCTCACCTTCACAATTTGAGTACATCCCCAGGAGTCCTCCCACCCTTTTGCCTAAGCTCATCCAGTATCTGAAGCCTGTATGCATAATTTCTGAGATACAAAGAGGTGTAACTGGAGAAAAGCTAAGATGCCTACAGTTCCGCAAGACCAGCCTCCAGGCTTGAGTTACTTACAGTGATGGGCAGGTCTAGTGGGTTAAGCAGCTTGTCCTGCTGGCAGAAAGCAAAAAAAAAAAAAAGGCACAAAGAGAAGCAGACAGGATTTAGCTTGGAGTCCAGAAATAAGGCACAAACAGGGCACTAGAGAAGAAAGGCTTAGCACAGCAAAGCTACACAATACAGGCATATGCACATCTTGCATGTAGCAGAGATCATGGGGGTTTCCTCAGAGCAAGACAGGTGTTTCATTTCTGACATTTGTCAGCAGGAATATCCCCCTATGACTTAAGAACGGTCCCTTTTTTCAGGGAGATGGGGTGTTTGTTTAGTAAGTACGTATAACCCCAAGGACTCTACCCAACCTACCTCTCCCATACAGAATTAACTTTCTTCAAAATTTTTCCATGCTGCATAGAGGATTACTTTCTGTCTCTCAAAGCCTTTCAGATTCCTTTCCGAGCACCTCCTAAACATAGATGTGCTGCTCCAGAACATACTATTAATTGAATGGTACTTTTTCTCCTATGTTGCCACAGGGAACAGTTACATAAGTTCTTGGCAAGGTCTGAGGTCTGCCTTGCCCAGACAATATGATTTCTGAGGCATAAAGTAAACAGCCAGCCAGTAACTATTATTCAGGTTTAAAGTAAAAAAGCAAGAACAAACCTGTCTCTTGTCCTCAGGCGCCTTCAGGAAGAGGGCATTGATCAGGGCAATGGCATATGTCTGAATCTCTTGGTTTGAGCTGCAGACAAAAATGGGAGGATCATAAGAGAAGAGACAGTATAAAACATTACAGCTTGCTGCTTTGCCTGCACTGTAAGAACACTCATTACCGCTATCTTGCATTTCAACAAGCAGGATTTAGGTAATCTACTTTCATGCCATTCAGCTCTTCATAAGGCCTGCAAAAAGCTGACAGAAATTGCTGACTGACAGCTCCGTTGTTCAGAAGATGGTGTAGACATGCAGCCTAGCAGAACTCAGAGTTCAGCACCAACATAGTTTGTTTCCAATGCTGAAACTATCTCTGTAAATGCCTAGTTCTACTGCAGTCTCTTACATGGATACAGCTAGAAGCTTATATGGAGCAAGTCATTTTTCTCCCCTATGTCGGAAGCCACCAAACACAAATGGCACTAAGGGGTAAGCATGCCTCTCTATGGCATTGCCTTCTAACCTCAATAGAGGTTAGAAGGTGTGGCCCAACCCACACATATTTTTTTTCTTATTTTCACTGAAGAGCTTCTTCAGGTAAAGGGTGCTTAGTCCCTTCCTAGATCAAGTATAACATGTGATTTCACATGTGATGTTTTGAATAAGTCTCCAAATGCCGATCACACTCTTTTCCACCCTCATCTTAAGGCTCTATCAAATCTAGTTTTGTTTCTTGCTGTACTATTACTCTTGGGAGACTTGTGCAGAATTTCAAGCTTTTTTGATTAACAGAAGTCCAGTGCATCACCTAAAAGAATTTGTGTATACTTTTTAAAAAATATATATACATAAAATGATAATTAAACTTTTATAAAACATGTAAAGCTAAAAACATTTTTAGCTTAAACAGCCATTTTCCCCACTTTGGCATTTATCCCTGGCATATCTGTGGATAACAACCATATTCTCTCTTCTGTTGCTCCCTTCCAAATCTTCTTCATTTTGGTCAATCTGCCATACTTAAAACATGCAAATGTTCATGCATCATCCTAGGTTTTCCCCAGGCCTCCAAGTTTTGTAGGTCTCTGAAGTCTGTTGCTTCACCTCTTCTACCCTCGTTTTTGGGGTTTACTGCTCTTTTCACTTGCTTGCCTTTTGACACAGCAAAACAATTTTTAAATTAATTTCTCCTCTTCTAACTTGTCTCTTTCTGACTTGTTTCCACGGACCTGTTCTTCCAGAACCTATCCTCTGTTTAAGATTATTCTCTCCTGATAGTCTTGCCAAACAAACATTAGCAAATTCTGACTCACTCTCCAGCCTCCATTTCTTTAATATTCCTTGCATAGATACTTTCTTCAGAAACCTTCTGTGTTCTGGAAGCACATGAGTATATGTCCAGAAAAAAAGGTATTTTGCTTAAACAACTGCACAACTGTGTTCAGTGTTAGGACCAAACCTATGTTTTACTAAAAACTGAAAGCTGAAAGAACATACATTCTTTGCAGAACAAAATTGCTGCAGTGTTCATGAGAACCTCTTTAGCTTTTCTGTTAACCAAGTTCAAATGTATAAACACTCTAAGCACGTACTGTCATTGATGCAATATATTGTTTGCACTATAACTTTTTAAAATTACCATTCATTGATCAAGGAATATTAACCATATTCACAAATTTCTGAATGAAAAGCCTCAAGAAAAAAAAAACAACAAAAAACCACCATCACCAAACCCCATAAAAACTACTTAAATCCATGCTTCTTTTTCTATGGAAGAGCAGAATTGACCTAGACAAACAGCCTTAAAAGATAAGTATTAATTTGTCAGTTCATTTGGAAAGAGATGAAGGGGAGGTGGGGAAAAAAAAAGAGCAAGAAAAGCTATTGTTTTCTTCCTTAATATGCAGGACAAAAATCAGAAGATTATGAGCTCTCAGGTTCTAGTGGAGACAATTTAAAGAGGGGTGAAAGTGACAGATGACTGGATGCAGAAGCTTTGGGAAGTTGTTTTAGTAAAAAACAGGTTTGGTCCCAACACTGAACACACTTGGCAGTGTTAAAGCAAAATATCTTTGTTCAAGACATATACTCACGTGCTGAAGTGCTTCCAGAACACAGAACAATTTTTTGAGGATCTTACTTTTACAAAAATAAATCTGTTAGAAATCCTGAAGTTCAAGTAAGATGTCACATCAGTAATACTTTAAAAATAGCACTTTTAAGTGTTTTAAACATAAAAGGATGTATTTTCAAATCAACAGATATTAATAAAATTGATTTAAATCACACCATTGTTGGGTTGTCACTCACACTTGCAGATGAGAAATGAGCTGCCCCACGGTGATCTCTTCCGCTATCTTCTGATACAGAGTCTGACTGTTTAGCACCATACTTTCTAGAATGGCTAGGGATCGCTGAAGGATGGAGACATCTACCATAGGCTGACTCACATACCCTGCAATCTAAAAACAGATGAACCAGCAGGTCAACAGATGGCCATCCAGGAAACCTTGTGGCAAGTGAGACAAGCTAAGGGAGATAAGTGGGTGTATTGCGCTCTCAATGAGTACTCAGCTTCTCAGAGTCATCTTACTCTTCCTGGAAGATGCATTAAAGCACAAAAAGAAAAAGCATCCAGTCACTCCCTTTACCCAAACTCACCTGTTTGATAAAGGTTATTGAGACCATGTCCCAAGAGACAATACCATGGTCCATGAGCTCCAAGAAGGCAGTCAGGGTGAAAGCCAACATCTCACTGTAACTGAGAAAATGCAGAATACAGTTACAAGAGATCTGATAGCAAGGGAAAAGCCTGTCCAAGCTGAATAAGCTGGATAAGAGAAAAATATCACCATCTTCCCCTAATAAAACAGGCCACAGTTTGGCAGCTGGGGGAGCAATAAAGTGTTTGGATTTATGAAGATAACTTTATTATTTTGTGGAATCGTATTTTATTTTCCCTGATTACAAGCACAAATTAAAACTAGCAACAGTGAGTCCCTAGTCCTGCCACCAGAGACTCACACCCTCACACCACCTGGATCAGTAACCTGGCTAGTCAAAGGAATTACAGGAGAAGCAGCAATGCAGTATTTAGTATTTATTCCTGAGCAGTATGAAGTATTACTACTCAAATTTAACATTTGGGGGTGAGGGGGGAGGCGTGGAACCCAAACTCAATCAAATACCATCAAAACCCAGAACATCCAGGACAGTTAAAATTAGTTAAAAAAAGACCATCTTGAAAAGGGGAAAGCTTTTTAAACCGATCAACTGAAAATTTAAACCATCTGCAACACTAGGTTTTTCAACTGTTGTCAGATTTGAGCTCTGGAGTAAATTTCTATCACCAAACATGCAAAAATCTTTGGAAATTATAACCCCTACACAGACACATAAAAAAAACCCTAAACATGTTTTAACATCAGAGAAAAACAAAGAAAAATAATTGTCATTCCGTAAATACTGGGACGTGGCTTGAAACACAACAATGGCACAGCATGAGTTGTGGAAAATTTAATACATTACCACAAGACAGAAAGGTAAAAAAGACTGAGGGAAAGATTGCAAAACATGCTGGAAACACCTTAGTTGCTAATATATAAGAAAACAGAAGACTTGTAAATGTTAGGACAATATGTTATCAAGACTTTAAACGTGCTTTCAATGAAACAGGACAACTACAGCGGAAAAGCCAAGTGCATTATTTGCACCAGAGTTCACTGTGAATGTGCTTGGGGAAACTCCCAGATCAGAGTTTGGGGTTTTTTTCAGGTTTTGTTTGTTTTTAAGAGAGAAAAAAGTCTTCAAATCTGTCAGATTCTGTCACTAGAAGACATTAATAGAAAAACAAATTTGCAGGACCAGATGATATTCACTGAAGAATTCCAAAGAAACCATGGTAAAACAAAACACTGCCAAACTACTTATTGTGCTCTGCAGAAGGTGGCAAATGTAATGTATATTTTTAGAGAGGACTCAGGCAGGAATCTGAAGGACATATGAGCATTTCGGTATTTGTAACCAGAAAGACAGGCAAAATCTATAATAAAAGCATAACATAACTAGAAGAAAAAAATATTTACCAGGGAAGAATTGCTGTGGCTTTTGTAGAGGGAAGTTATGTTTCACATCTGTATGTGTACTGGGTTTCTGTGGCAAGGTTTTGGTAGCAGGGGGCTGCAGGGCAGCCCCTGTGAGGTGAGACTGGAGCTGCCTTGTGCCAGACATGGCCAGTCCCAGACGGCTCTGATGAACCCACCACTGGCCAAAGCTGAGCCCGTCAGCCAAGCTGGTAGCACTTCTGTGTAAGCATATTTAAGAAAGGGTAAAAAATGCTGCACAGCGGTTATGAGAGAGTACTCAAAAAAACATGTGAGAGAAGCAGCCCTGCAGACATTGAGGTCTGTGAAGGAGGAGGGGGAGAAGGTGCTCCAAGTGCTAGAGCAGACATTCCCCTGCAGTTTGTGGAGAGACCAAAGAGAAGCAGGTTGTACTCTGCTGCCCGTGGACCACCACGGTGGAGCAGATATTCTCACTGCAGCATGTGGAGGACCCCACGCCACAGCAGGTGGAGATGCCCTGAAGGAAGCTGCAGCCCGCAAAGGGCCCATGCTGGAGCAGGCTCCTGGCAGCAGCTGCAGCCTGTGGAGAGGAGTCCATGCAGGAGCAGATTTTCTGGCAGGAACTGTGGCCCACAGGGGATCCATGCTGGAGCAGTCTGTTCCTGACAGACTGTGTCTTCTGAGGGACCCACACTGAAGCATTTTGTGAAGGACTGTGTCCCTGGGGAGGGACCCCACACTAGAGCGGGGGAAAAGTGTGATGAGGAAGGAGCAGCAGAGACTAAGTGTTACAGACTGACTGCAACCCCCATTCCCCATCTCCCTGCACAGCTCAATGAGGGGAGGAGGCAGAAGAGTGGGGAGTGAAGAAGTAAAGTTGAGCCTGAAAAAAGGCAGTGGAGGGTAGCTGGTTTTACTTTTGTCTTTTTTCCTCACCATCCCACTCTGTTTTTAATTGTCAATTCAAAAAATTAATTTTCCCCAAGTTAAGTCTGTTTTGCGCAACCCATTAACTTCTTCATCTTGTTTTCTTCCCCTGTCTTATTGAGGAGGGGGAGTGAGAGAGTGGCTTGGTGGGCAGCTGGCAGCCAGCTGAAGTTTACCCACCACAATACTGAAGGTCTCTGAACAAATCAGTAAATCAGAGTGAGAACAGTTAAGTACAACTCCTGGACTTTGAAGATTTTTATGAGGTGCTTTACCAAAGCATCTTAAATAACTCAAAACACTCAGCTGCCTAAAGGGTTAAAACAAAAGCCCTTTCTTACATTAATAACTGACTGAAATGAAAGGGTAGAAATTAAACAGTCAAGTTTCAAACTGATGGAAAGTTACAAACAAATTTCCCCACAATGGCAAAGTAGTAGTGGACATAGCCAAGAGCTAGGGGAAGCACGGAAAGAATGATTAGTACTTCGGAATGGCTGCCATAGTTACAGTGTTAATGGACTAAGACTGCAGTTTAGAAAAGGCATGACTACTGTTTGATATGAGAGAGAGCTCTATATGATTATGAATGGTACTAAGAAGACAGAGGAATTTACAATTTCTCATAACAGGATATGTAGAGGGAACCGAATGAATATTAGGTGACACGTTTAAAATAAAGGAAGTATTTTTTTCTTCTAGGACAAGTAACTGTGGAACTTCATTTCATAGAATCATAGAATAGTTTGGGTTGGAAAAGACCTTTAAAGGTCACCTAGTCCAACCCCCCTGCAAGAAGCAGGGACACACAGTGCTGTAGATGTCAAAAGGATAAATTGATTAAAAAATTAAGAAGAAAAACCTATGGAATAAACACCCAAAGGTTCTTAAAACAGAGATACAATTTCTGCTCAGGAAATGCCAAACTTGAAAACTGTTGGAGACCAAGGACTGATACTTTCTCTGCTGTACATTCTCTAGCCTTTTCCGTTTCCTAAGATAAACAGACCTTTGGCCTTCACAGCAACCTTTCTTACGATGTAGGTCAAAAAGCACTGACCATGTATACAAGTGCCAGCAACATCCTTCACACCAACCGGCACGTACATGCCACCAGTTCTACAGGAATGTTCTTGTGTCCAACTGCATGTGGGTTTTTCACAGGCTGTCTTCTCCCTTAGACTGCAGATGAATAACTGCTCAAGGAGATTATGACACATGAAAGGTAACAAAAGTGATTTAAATTATCAAAGTGACCTTTCACTGCAAGTTTCACACATCATAAATGTCTCCTCTTTTGCCTGTTGAGGTTTAGCAAATGACTAGAAAGACTTAGTGTCAATTAATAAATTGGCATTTCCTATGAAGTTAGTTGCTTAATGCCACTGCAGCAAGCAAAATCAGCCCCTTATTGGAGGCCCTGTTCCAGACCCCTGGAAGACAGGAAACTTACTGGGACAGAAGCTTGGTCCCGCTCTCCACAAGCCGTGTCAGCACTGTAATCCCTTCCATGTTGATGAACTCTGTGGCAAAGGTCACATCCGCTGAAAGTTTAGCCAGTTCCTTCATGGCATCCAGTCGAGCTTCCATACTGTGAGACTGGATCCTCTCCATCAGCTGGCGAGCTGCCCTAGACTAGGAGGAAAGAGGGAAGAGGCCTATTACAGCCTAGTCACCTGCAGACTGAGCTCTGCTAGCATCAGCATTCTGTTAGAAGACCATGGATGGGCAGAGAGAGCACAAGCAAGGGTAGGGAGATATCAGCAATGACAAGGTAAGGAGCAGCAGTCAGCAAATCTAAGATAAACTAAAAAAAAGTCTGCACTCAGCCATAGTCATAGCCAAGCAGGAGGCAAATAAAATGTTATTTTATTTTAAGCATTAGAGTAAATGCTTATTTTAATTCTTGGTGAGGTGAGTGGAAGTGAATATAGAAATATACAGTGAGACCATTAAAGAAATATGATGTTAAAAAAAAATCTCTAATAGATTCAAAGAGAAGTACAAGTTCATTTTGTGTATCCACACGACATTATGTAAGATTTCTCAGAATTAGATCAATTATATCCTCTCAACCACCTCTTGCCCAAATAACTTCTTCCTTTTCTACTCACTCTCACTTACAGCCCATGACACTTGCACAAAAAAGGTTTAAGAATTCCAATAAAAAGGAAGCTGCAACAAATCTGCAAAAGACAACTGTTGAGGTCACAGTAGCAAGAATCCACTAGGAACAATGCCCTCCGCATAAATTTGTCTCTTATTTTAATTTCTGCATTAAGTCACCAGTACTGCTGCTTTCTGACTGATAATACTAACTGCATGCATATTGAGAATGTGTCTGTCAGCTAATCTAGGAGATGTAATAAAAACATAGACTGGATTTATTTACAGAAAGTCAGAGCATTCAAAGGAAAGATACACACCATAACCGGGAAGGAAAACAAGAGTACACACCCCTTTGTGCGGAATAGCCCACAACAAAGGTAAGCCCCTTACAATTTAGGGAGAAGGAGAGAGAAAACCCGAGAGGCAAGAAACAGCCTGTCATATGAGGATAGCTACTGAGAAAAAGGGGTGTGAGGAAGCATTTACCGGGGAGACTGCCAGCTGTAGGATAGTTCCATTCTTGATGTCACAGCGAGTCTGAAAGAAAACATAAACTTTAAACTGCAGAAAAGTGTGGGAAAAAGAATGCAACTGCATCTACAGTGCCCATTTGTATGCACAAGTAAAGGGGTTCCTACACCACACAACCCTACTGAGGGCATTGAGTTGAGTCACTGTGTCTTCGTACCAATGGGCACGCAATGGGAGAAGTGCAAGGCTTCTCAGTCGAATAACACCGTTCAAGTCTGAGTATTTTCAACAGCAGAAATTCTGCCCTTCAAGGATTAGTGACAGTATTGTTCCGCAACACTAGTCCAAGGCATTCTGCACTCTTGCCCAGGGCATCAACCAATTACTACCTCTCACACTGACCTGCTCTGTGATGTACAGCTGAGGACCATCAGCATACCGCAAAGTGTAGTATTCGGGGTTTGGCAATGACCACCTGGCAGAGAGAGAAAAAGGATACATAAGCTTCTTCCTCCTCTTTCTTCTGGCTCTCAATTAAGAACAGGAGCTTGGTCCCAGGACAGTGGAAAAGAACTTTCAAGCAAAGCTTTAGCACGGGAAATTAGGTCTCCCAAAGAGGAGGAAAAAATGCCTTCCTCTTGAGGAGGGGACAGGACTTCAGCCTACTCTAAATTAAGTTCTGTGGAATGTCTGAAGAGGCCTGCGCTTCAGGAAAAACAAGATGGGCCAATCCTCAGAGACATTGACCCTAGGGATATACATATGCACACACTCAGAACTGGAATAAAGACACAAAGCCCCTGTTTCCAGGAGATCCTTTTCTTCCTGATTTAAACCCTGGCCCATTCCATGGCCAAAACTGGCAGCAGGCAGCATGGATCGTGCTAGCAGCACATTGACAAGCAGCAGAGATTTTTCACAGTATCCCAAGATTTGTCAGCGGGACAGACTTTCTCAACAAGGGCTCCCAGGGAACTACTCACCCATCACAGACCTCCTTGATGATGGAAGCAAGAGGCCTTTTCTAGAATAGAAAGAGAGAGTCCTCAGTAGCAACGTTCCTCTCAACCAGAAACGAATACTGCCCATTTCTATGCTTCCCACATCCCAGTATCAACATGTGGTGCATTTCCTCCCCCATGTGGTTACCAGGTCTCACCTGATCTATTTCCAACAGCTGGGCATTGGCACCTGGCCACTCAACTGCTACTTTCACAATGTCCGAAGGTGGTGGCATTGCTCCAGACTCCTCCAGGTGCCTTTACAACAGCATACACCCCCACACCTGTTAAGAGAAAGGATAGCAAGCAGCTCTCTGAAAACTGTTTCAGTTGTCACATTGAATCTAACACCAAGCTTCAAAAGACTACATAAGACCAGCCTTACGGTTTGCTGGGCCTGCTAGAGACAAAACATCCAGTGTACCAGAGATCAAGGCCACATACTAAAACAGCACATTGTGACATTGTATGCCCAACCTCCTCACCTAAGGAATACTTTTGAGAGCTTGTTGGAGTACTCACACGAGAAGGAGAGTCACTCTGATCAGCAAAGCCTAATCTGTCACCCACTGTCCGTACCGCCAGGTCAGTTTGCAGGACTAGTAAAGCAATAGCTCCCTAGGATCGGTTACTGTCTGTACGTGAGAGACAGAACATACTGTCCAGGTGGACTGGTGTTTACTGGTGTTTACTGATGCTCCATTCATATTTTTCAGATACCTTGATCCACTCACGGTACCCAAGCAGGCTCCTAGGCAGAGTAGCAGCAGCTAGCTTTATCCCATTCCCTTCCTATAACATCATAAATCTAAAATGTGAATATCCATCACAGAAGAAAAGTTAACTCAGCATTTGCTCTGGAGGTCTACCTTTCACTCCTTTATCTGCCTTAGAGCATAAGGTTGTGTTCAGGATTTGGTCCCGGACAGTTGTCAGACTGTGCCGGGTTTGTGCTTCATCTGGTAGTAAGAGACCGTCAAGAAATGTACTTGTTCAGTTCCTTTTTCATTCTCTCTTGGGTGGAGGTAGCAGCCCTGCTCTCTCCCACAGAGCCACAGGGAGAAAGTCACATGGGAGAGACACAACCGTCACCATCAGCAGTTCTCAGGAACAAAGGCTTCAAGCTGACAAAAATGAGATCTGACCCAACACAGAAGTAGTCCTGTTAAGGACTCCTCCTAAGACTCAATTTCCAGCATACCCTGAATGAGGGCGTAAGCATCCAAAGCTTCTAATGAAGTTCTTATTTCTCCTATTGTGGAAACTCAATCCACCTTCCCCAGAATAGAGATAAGAGTGATGAGCAGGGATATTGTTTCATGATTAACATACTTTTCTGACTTCCTTGATCAACTGGGAAAGAGATGGCAAACAGGTTAAGACTTGAAGGGAAACCAGCAGCCTTCAGAATTTTCCTGATGCAAGGCAAGTAAAGAAGAGAGAACTTTACACAAATTAGCAAAGACCAAGTGGCTGCAGAGATACCTGGCCCAGGAAATTGGTCCACATGACTGTCTTGGAAAAGGGAACTTCTATGAAATCAGCTGAGTCTACCACAAAAGGCATGTATGCCTGGCCTGTATAAGATGTTTACTTAGAGACCCACTGATGATCTCAAGTTAATGAAGCTCATACACCTCTTCCTTTCCTTGCAGAGAGTGATAACACTGCATGGAGAGGTAGGAAAACTCAGGTGCACTAATGTTTCTCTGCATTTGTACACATACAAACCACTTTATCAGCCCTCTGTGACTATCTTCTTACTGCAGTTGAAGTAGCTTCTCACCCAGGAAAACAGAATGGAATGATCTCTTGGTGCAGCTTTCTGAGACAGTCACATTATCATCACTCTTGCCGGCTGGAATTGAGGATGAGGGGTCCAAGTTTAGCACTTCTTTCATAGCACCTCCTGGAAATGCTTGATGTTACCAGTGCAGCTAGCCTTGCCCTTAAGTCTCCACCAGATCAGAGATACTTGCTTTACAATGAAGGCACTTGCTGGAGAGAGAAATCAGCTATACTCCTATTAAAACAAGCATTGATTACCATAAGAAGCCTTCTGAAGCTGCCTCGCTCAATTTGCTCTGTTCTCAGCATGTGTATGGTCTTTGTACTTCCTGTAGGAATCCAGGAAGCCTGAACTCCAAAGCTATCTAAGGCTTCACCCAACCCAAAAGGGAGACTGGTATTGCATGTTCATAGGAACACCACCTCCTCCACTCCTAGAACAGACAGAATTTGTCCACTCTACCATCCCACCCACTGGAAAGTTTCTGGCAAGCCAGATTTAGAATTTCTTGATGTTCTGAAAATGCGCAGCTTACCCCAACTCACAGAGATTATTACAGTCAGTACACCTTCTGGCCTTCTCTTTCCTTTTTAGCATCAATCCCAAGAGCAGCTTATGTTTTCTTAAAACTCATAAAATGACTGTAAGACTAAACACATCTCACACGGAAAAGTGCCAGTCAAGTTATTTTAAGAAACTGGCAAAGCTGAACCTAACATCTCCAGCCTTTCAGATAAGCAGCACTGCACTAGCTCAGACTAACATAGCAAGAAAGAGCTAGCCTTGGAAAAGCAACAGACTCAGTGCATCGACCAGGTTGAGCAGGTCTCGGGGGCAATGATAGAAAATAATTTATATGGTTCCTGTCATACCAAATTGCAAGTTAGAGTGAAGCAGTTACACAAACAACACCTGGTATTTTACTTCCTAATCCTGGAGGGAAGACAATCAAGCCATTTCCTCCTCCAAGATTTGCTCTGGATAAAAATTTTACCACTCTCATGTTGGCAACAAACAGGAAAGCCTGTCCTTCAAAGAAGGTGCGTAAGGTAAAAAGCTCCAGCTTGTACAAGGTGAGGCACACAAAGGAAGACTGCTCATATGAGAGCTCAGTTAAATTAGTGTTTCAAAGAACCCTTCACAGCCCACAGAGCCAGGCTGATTCACGAACAGAAAGCACTGAGTGTATGCTGTCCTATGGAAACGCTGTCTCCAAATCCCATGAGCATGTGTTAGCACACTCTTCTTTCTTCACAAATTTTGATTCTCAGTGTTCTATTCTCTCACTCCAAGATGGAAATATAAAATTTACTCTTTGCTAAGAGAGACATATTAACTTGCAGCAAATATGTTCTCAAGAGGCCTCTAACCCTAAATGCATACACAGATGCCGGTGCTATTTTCATACCCATTACAATCAGTAAACTGGATGCTGCTTCTTTCTTCTATGCTCATCCTGAAGCAGCTGGTCTTCTTTTGTCCAAAGTAAACTAGGAATTCAGGCAACAAAGCATAAGGAACCCAGGACCAGACTAGCACCTTGCCTCATTGCATAAGCAGAGCAAAGCACTTAGGAATCTGCATAAAGACAGGTATGCTTTGAACCGGATATTTTTAGAGGACTGCAGCCCTTACAAGTACAGCACTTCTTATTGGGGTTAGTATTCACAGCAAGCCTACCTATACCAGTTATCCTCAACCTGTTTACAAGTCAATGTCTAATACCTGATATTGCTGAGGATAGGAAAAGTCTGCCAAGCATGCCACACTGCAAGTCAGAAGAGTCCCTCCCAGTCCTAAAAATCTGACTTTCTCTAACATCCAAGTACAGTGGATAAAAAGGCAAGGCAGAACCAAGAAAGTCTGCTAAACCAATATACTCTGTAGTATCAGCCATAAAATTTGGAGCTTGCCCAATCCTTCTGTCCTGAAAAGAGATAGATGAACCTAATAAAACTATGACTCAGTCTTCCTCACTTCCTTCTCCTGAATTACACACACACTCAAAAATAAATAAATAAATAAAATTTTAAACTTTCAAATGGCTTTTGCAGGAATAGCTCAAAACAGCGATAACTCATCAACTAAATCTTTTAAGCACACTATAGCAATTACTAGTATACAGGCAGTACCACATCTCTGTACATATTCCCCAGACAAATTGCCCAATTTGCATGACACCCCTAGACCAACAAGATACACTAGTTTCCATCCATTAAGTCTAGAAACAGACAGGCAGTTCCCAAATGGTGTGTGATTTCCACTCACTGTTCTCAATTCAGGAACTAAAGCGTATGATGGCCTGAACCTGAAAGCCTGAGAAATTTTAGTTGCATGGCATAAGCACACATCATCTCCAACGATCAGATTGGCTTGCAAAAACTGAACAGATAATCACTTGTCCCAGGAGTGAACCAACTCATGACTAGAAACCACCTAAAACTGCACAGCAAGTAGACAGCGAGGAGGCAAGGCACAAAGATCACTTCCTTGAGTTTTAAGAAGTGAATTTGAAACTCTTTTAACTAATATATCCATGCGTAATTAGCATCTAATTACTGCCTCTCCCTTCAGGCTCTTGCAGTACAGTCACAGTATTTTATCTGTACTGCAACTTACACATTTGCTACTGAGGAGTACAAGGAAATACAGTACTTTATATGCCATAACAAAGATGTCCAAGTAGAAGCCTTTACAAATCTCTAACTTGTCTTCTCCCTTGCAGAGAACATGTATCATTCAAGAAGAGGAACTGCATGTTAAAACCAAAACATTGATACTATGGGAAATTCTACAGGAATCATAGAATCATTTAGGTTGGAAAAGACCCTTGTTGAGTCCAACTGTAAACCTAGCACCGCCAAGTCTACCACAAAATCATGCCCCTAAGCGCCACACAAATACAAATAAAGTCTCCAGTTTCAACAAAAAAGTAGTGCAGAAGGTGGGCCACTGCTTCTAGGGACAATGCAGTCTACCTGCAGCTCCCTTGATATCCTTGCCACTGAAAACAATAACCAACCAAGTTGTATTACACTACCTTCATATCTCAAAAAAAGCTTTCAGCTGCATACAAATTCAGAAACTAACTCAGCATGATACGTTAGATTTTTTCTGCCCCAAACTTCTTCCATAAATGAGTACCTACTCATGACTGGAAACCACGTTCCCTATTCGTGTCAGTACAGCAAATATGCAGCGGAAGAAATAGACCATAAGGACCGTTTCATTGCACAGCAGCACCAGGGAACAGATACCACATAAGCCTACCAAGGAAGAGGTTCAAACATCAAAATGAATTGGCTAAGCAGAACCCAGAGAAGCAGGAATTAAAAAGTGTTCTAAATACTTCAGACAGTCTAGGTCAAACAACCCTTTGAAGGACCTACACAGATCAGTGGCTCAGCAGCAGCAGCTTTGCAGAAGAGGACAATGAAGACTAGACTACAAATACAAAGGGTACTTCAGGTCAGCCTCTTAACATGAAGTTGTCTGTCAAAAGCGTTCTTTGAAAAGATTTTACTGTTTGTCTGCAGACAAGAGAGCTGACAGACATTAAATTTTACAATGGATATTTTGTAGTGCACCAGTGATATATCTGATAAAATGACTGTTCAGAAGCTCTTGGGAAGAAGCACAGAGTGTATTCAAGAGACTTCTGAGAAGCTGCAAGCTAAAACAACTAGAGTATTTTAAACAGAATTTCTCTATTCACAAACTCAATCTTCTTTTCATTACAGAGAACAAAGTGTGTTGCACACAGAATGAAAATGAGGAGGATGAAAGAACATTCCATGAAAAGCAAAACCTGCCTGGTAGAATCGCCCGGTCAACAAGCAAATAACTGCAGCTTCTGAAATCTGTAGATGTGACAAAATATCCTAGCCAGTTCTCAGCAAGCCCTGAGATGGTGGTACCGATAGGCCAAACAGCGAGTGGAAGTGACGCTGGCAGAGCGACCAACCGGACAAAGGTGCAAAGACGACTGCTTTTCTGACCAAGCAGCACAAGAGGGTAGCAGACAGCAGAGTCCAACCTGAGGGCTACATAGTTTCCTATGTTACTTCATATAACAAGCACAGCGAAACGTACTTCACTAGACAAACCAAAGAACCAGGTGACTCTGGAATCCTATGTTCCTCCAGAGGCCTTTCACAGCTGCATTTTGGCTGTAAAACACTACACTTAGGACACCAGACTCTTCTCTTGCACATTCCAACACAGTTGGGCAGAGGTCATCTCTTAGCAAAGACAGAAACCGATAGCAACAGGCAAAAAGAGAGAACTATTATTTTTATTATTTTTAATCAGTCAGGTGAATTGAAAGCGGCCAGCCAGTCAGCAACTGCCGAACCTTGGCCCAAAACCCCATTTAAGACGTTAAACAATTGTTTCTGACGAAGCGCTGCGCATTTCACGCCTCCTCGGCTCCCGGCGGAGCGGCGACCTGCGCCCTTCTCGGACGGTTTCTCGGCCCGAGCGCGGCACCTCTCCAGTCTCACGTCCGGGAGCCGAACCGGCGCGGCAGGCCCCGCCCGCGCCCAGAACCGCAGCTCCAGCGACCGCAGCGCAACGAGAGCTCCGCAGGCGGGGATGGGCGCGGAGCGCGCCCAGCGACCCCGCGGCGGGCCACCCTAGGCCAGAGCCTGGAGGCGGGGCGGGCCGCCGGGGAAGGGCCGCGGGCGCCGCAGCGGGCCCGGGAAGGCAGCACCGGCGGCTGGGCCCGCCAGACCCGAGGGCAGCGCCGTGCCGCCCGGCTCCCCGCCGCCCTCGCGCAGCTCCGCATCCCCGCCCGCCCGCCGCCCTGCGCTCACCCAGCCCCGCCACGGCCGCTCCGCGCTCCGGCCGCCTGGCAGCTCCGGCGGCCCTGCCAAGGCGCTGGTAGCCACTGGCGCCGCCAGCTGTCACTCAGCCGTCTCGCCGCCGATTGGCTGTGACACGCGCGTCACGCGCCCGCAGCGCGCTGCCATGGAGACCACGGACGGCCGACCCCGCCCCGGTGGGGCGCGAACCCGCCGGGGCAGCGGCGCGCGCTCACTCCGCCACTCCCGTCACCCTCGTGCGTGGCGGCCCGCGTCGGCAGCCCACGTGAATCACGATAACTGCGTCTCCCCTGTCCCTGCGCTCCTCCGGAGCCGCCACAGGGGGGCTGGCGTCAGTGAGTAACCGCCCGGGACCGGGCCTCCACCGGCTCAGGCAGAGCGGCCTGAGCCGCACCTCTGCCGGCCACTGCGCACGGGGCTGGCGAGCAACCCCGCCGCGGCCACGCACAACACCCGCTGCTCCGAGAGCCGCCCAGCCGGCAGGCCCCGCCCCCGCCCGCGGAAGCGCGTCCCTCGCGCACCGGAAGGGGCGGTGCAGAACAGCCGCGTGCGGGCGGGCGGAAGGGGCGGCTGCCGCGCGTAGCAGCTTCCGGCGGAGCGGGCGGCACTTTGGGAGCGAGTGACGGCGGCGGCGGGGACCGCGGAGAGCTGCAGCCATGGTGAGCCGGGCGCCGCGGCGGGCCCGCGCGGCGAGGGGCCCCGCGTGCCGTGAGCCCGGCCGCCCCCCGACGCTCGGTGTAACGGCGGTCTCTTACAGACGGTGGGGAAGAGCAGCAAGATGCTGCAGCACATCGACTACCGCATGCGGTGCATCCTGCAGGACGGTCGCGTCTTCATCGGCACCTTCAAGGCCTTCGACAAGCACATGAACCTCATCCTCTGCGACTGCGACGAGTTCCGCAAGATCAAGTGAGCGGCGCGGCCCGCAGCCGGCGGCGGGAGCGGCGGGCCCTGCCCACCAGCCCTGCCCCCGCTCGGCGTCGCTGCCCCCCGGCGCTCTGCTGCGGCGGGAGGCCCCGGGCCCCGGGCGGAGAGCCGGCGCAGCGCCTGGGCAACGCCTGCTGCCGGCTTCTGCCGAACTAGTCGTGCCTGTAGTCTCATTTGTCACATCCTCAAACCACCTAGGGTCGAGGGGTGCTTTGTTTCAATTCCTTCGTACTAACTGACATATACCTTTATGTACTGTTAACATTGTTGCTGTAACAGTTAAGCATCAGGGGGGAAATCACAGAAACAATACGCGTCTTGTGTTTAGATTTCTCTGTGTACTTAGTTTGCGGTATATAAAAGTGTGGATTTTATGGCAGGTTCTCCTCTCTGGAGTAGGCTGGTCATATAGTCTTGCAAATTCTAAGAACAGTCTTGATTTTTTTTTTTTCCTTTGTCTTGCCATGTTTTATTTCTCTTCTTGCTAGACCTAAAAATTCCAAACAGCCAGAGCGGGAAGAGAAACGAGTCCTTGGTCTTGTGTTGCTGCGAGGAGAAAACCTGGTGTCCATGACAGTTGAAGGACCACCTCCAAAAGATGTAAGGAGAATGAGCGCAGAACTAAGGAGAAAGGGAAGAGGTGCCTGATAAACTTGCTTCCTTGCAGGAGAATGCTGCTAGGGTATTGTCCTAGACTTCCAGATGCTGTTGTGACTAGGTCCGGTGAATTTCACTGCAGGAAGTTGTAATCCATTTGTTGTCTTGGACATTAATTGGGTGAAGGAGGGCTGTGGGCCTCCCTAGGATTGCAGGACTTCTGCTCTGATAAATCTTTCTCCGGGGGGTGGGTGGGTCTGTTTTCAGACTGGAATTGCCCGGGTACCTCTTGCTGGAGCTGCTGGAGGACCTGGAGTTGGGAGAGCAGCAGGAAGGGGAGTACCAGCGGGTGCACCCATGCCACAGGCTCCAGCAGGATTAGCTGGCCCTGTCAGAGGAGTGGGAGGACCATCCCAACAGGTGAGATGCTGTGACCTATTAAAAAAGAGTTGTCTGGGATATTCTGGGGTGGATTTTAATTCTTGGTACCAATGTGATGCAAAGAAATTGATGGAGTGGAAGAAATGTAATCTTAGTTTCTGTTACCAGGGAGTTTGAGCCTAGTGAGGTTGGTTTTTTTTTTTTTTTTTTTTGTATTAGCTGCCCCCCCCCCCCCGAAACTCTGTCTTATATGATGGAAGAGGCTTCAAAAGTGCAGCTTCTTGCACACAATTCAAATGGTATCCTTTGAATTGTATTACAGGTTTGTAGCATTGCTCAATACATTAAGAGGAGAGTGGCGTAATTTTCTGAATGGATAAAAATGTAAATCTTGCTTTTTTTTAGTTATTAATGTAAAGCAGCTGTTGTGCTGTTTCTCTGGGAACTGGTTTATTTTCTTTACAGGTGATGACACCTCAGGGTCGAGGAACAGTTGCAGCTGCTGCTGCAGCAGCCACTGCTAGCATAGCAGGAGCCCCAACTCAATACACACCAGGGCGTGGGGGACCTCCCCCACCCATGAGCAGAGGAGCACCTCCTCCAGGTAAGAATTACTCTGTAGAGTGGGGCAGCAAGGAGCTGATGTTATGTGGCAGAACTGGTGATAAAGAGGTATTTAATCAAATCTAATGAAGATTTGGTATTATGGAGGATTATTCCAATATCTAGCTAGTGCCTTGAATATTCAGCTGGATTTATACGCTTGTTCTTTCTCTGGCTTAAGGAATGATGGGACCTCCTCCAGGCATGAGACCACCTATGGGCCCACCAATGGGAATGCCACCTGGCCGAGGTGCTCCTATGGGAATGCCCCCGCCAGGCATGAGACCACCACCCCCAGGAATGAGAGGTGAGCAGAGGTTATCTTAAATGTCTAGAAGGTATAAGAAGTCATAAAATGAATTAAATGTTTGGAGGGTTCTACGTTTCAATGCCTCCCTAGCTATGCTAGTTGTCTATAAATGCTTTGGTGCCAAAAAAGGCCACTTTTAGCATGGTGAAAACATCTTTCTGGTTTAGCCTTGCTTTTTCTTTCCTCAATATTCAACTCTTTCCTTTATTCCCAGGACCCCCTCCACCTGGCATGCGTCCACCAAGGCCATAAGATATTCTATAACGTACCGTTGAGCTGTAGGAAGACTGATTAAGGGAAAATACTGAGCAGTACCACCTGTCAAAACTTTGCTATGTGTATTTTATATCTACTGCTTGTAAAGTTTGCCCCTTTTTAATAAAGTTGGAAAACCCTATACTTGAAGTCACTGTTGTACTGGTCTGTTTCAGAGTGCAGCTGTTACCTTTCACTACTGCACTTTGGTCACCCCAGGAGAAGAGCAGGTTTGAAGCTGAAAGCTCATTTTGTATGGATGCCTCAAAAGTTAACAGTTGATCTGGGCCACTTAATCTATATTGGTCTGTGTTCCTTATAGGAAGTAAGACATATCAATAGAATTTAGGAAGGCTGATGAAAAAAAAAAAGATTATTGGGATGTTTGAGATAGTAAAAATTCAAAGCAGTTTGACATTTCAGTGACATTAAGTATGGATTACTGATCAGAATTATTGCTGGTTTATTCACAGTGGAACAAGTACAAGTGCTTAATATGATCTCTGCTCTGCCTTAACTGCTGCTTGTTAGCCTGCAGTAAACCTGGTTATCTTTATAGGTGGAGCTGCATTGCTTCTAGTTAAAAAAAAAAAAACCACAGCCAGGATGAGCAAACCATACAGTAATGTCAATCAGCCTGCATTCTGGTTGTAGTCTTCCCTTCTTCCTGCTTTCTCTTCAGTTAGAAGGAATCTGTCTGCCAGCCTCTATTCCCAGTTTTGGAGACATTCCTTTCTTCAGATAGTAGCCTCTTGGAGATTTGTTTTAATTCCTGTGATTGTTCTGTCTGAAGCCATCTTTGTGACAGGTAGTCTGAAAAACTTTTTTTCCCCCCTATTTTCGAAATAGGCTCTCAACCAATTTGGCCGTATCTCAATCCTTTTTGGGTGTATTAATAGAGATCACAGAAGTCTATGAACAAACCAATAAGTGTTCTCCAGTTTTTGCACTAAAGACAACTTGACTTGAATTAACTAAAAGTCTGACAGAAAGACGTAACATATCCCAGCTCTCAGTTGCTCTAGCTATCCTCTAAAACAGCAAAGCTTTTCAGGACAACAACAATAAAAATAAATCAATCCTTTATTGCATAGGCTGCTGAACATGTTTTCACACAGCATCTTCAACGAGGTACTAATGAACATCTCAAAGCTATTCCAGAACTTGAAGAAAAACTATTCAATTTTACTGCAGCCACCTCCTTGCAGTACAAAGAAATCCAGGCCCTGGAGAAAGTATGTCTGAAATGTCTGCATTGTCCAAATCACCCCCTTAGTAGTTACCAGCAGTTCTTACTTTCTTCTCTTGTATCTGAAAGAAGATAATTTGAAATGACATTCCATCAGCCAAACTCTCAATGATAGATATGGAACAGCACTGAGCATTTTCTAGGTAACGCTCTCCCACGCAGAAGCTTAGGAATGTGCTATTAAAGGCAGTATCCTTGATTACCCCCAGCATCAGACCTGCAGTAGGAGGGTAAGCTACTGCAGAACCAACAAACCTTCTAGCAAGGGCCTTTAAACAATCAGAAGAGGAAAGAAAGAGCAGGAAAAAAAATACTTGAATAAGAAAGTAAAGGGAGCTATACCTGGACTTAGATTTGAAGCTTCCTCCTTTCCTATGTTGGGCTATACCCAAGCGTTGTCGATCTTCAAATGATGGGCTTTTTAAGAGAGAGGGGAGGGACGTAAGACAAAAACCACTGAAGTACATCAATAGCACAGGTACTTCTTGCAAGAATCCCTTCTCTGCTCTGCCCACCCTTTCCCTGCCAATATCAGTCAAAGTATCCCTGAGAAAGCCCAGAGATGAAAAAAAATCCCCATCTACTGAAGTCTGGACTAATGTACTGCTGCTAAGATATTACCCGGCACGGTACTGCTTCAGAGCCTTCTTGCTTGTGTTGGTAAGCTCTTCGTCAAACACAGACAGTTTTTTCTTCCGCTTTGGGCCTAACATAGAGACAATAGTCAGAACACTGGCTGAAAAGAGAAGGCCACAGCATCATCTTGTTTACTAGAGCCCAGTAGCTTTGACCACAACATTTAGCCTAACCATCAAGGAAAGCAATGACTCCTCTGTGCAAACGCACACCCCGGCCAGCACTGATGGCCATTCCTTCAAACATCAGTGCCTCCCTCTACACAAATTAGTTTACGTATTTGTAAGAAAGTGAGTGACGTAAGGTAAGTCCGCTGTAAAACAAAAGTCTCCACCTGCTGGTACTGCTGCTGGCTCCTCTTCTGGTAAGACTCTGGCTCTCTTTGCTCGGCGATTCCTTTTTGCCAGCCGCTCAGCATACAT
Source organism: Tetrax tetrax (assembly GCA_009806455.1). NCBI lineage: Eukaryota > Metazoa > Chordata > Aves > Otidiformes > Otididae > Tetrax > Tetrax tetrax. The sequence continues at coordinate 240,621 of WHYT01013211.1, forward strand.
TTGAGATTTCAGTATTTCAAACTGTGACCTCTCTTCTGGCTGAAAGGTTAAAATCCAAGTTTACAGTGATGTAAGGTTTTGCTAAGGGAAAACTACAGTAGTCCATGCAGGGTCCCACTTGTCCATAAATGTACTTACTGTCATTTGGACGCTTTTCTGTCTGTCCTGCATAAATTTCTTCCTTTTCTTTTTGCCTCGTAATGCTAGGTCAAACTCCTGCAGGGCTTTAGCCACTGGAGAGATGAAGAAAAAGCACAGAATAAAGAACCTCTTAAAAGTACAGAGCAGAGTCCAGGTGCAGCTATGGAATGTAACATGGCAGCAGCGTCATGACTCACATTTCTCTTTCTTCCTCTCCTCACGGGTCTGGAACCAGCTCCGCTCCAAACCCTCACCCACAGTCTCTTGTTTTCCTGTCTCCAGCTGCTTCTTTGCCCTATTGATCTGAGACAATTCAGGCAAGAAGTGAGAACATGGTGGCTAAAAAATATCTTTTCCCTTTCTAAAGTAAGCAAGTTAAGTACATTAGGGTAATCTCCTTATGCACTATATCTACTCCATAACCTAAAAAAAGGTTAAAACAAACAAAAAAAAAATTCTTAAAAAAAACCCCTTACCTGGGCCTCTGACTGCTGCATCTCACGTTCTTCACGCTCCAAGCACAGAACTGCATAAATATCTTTCTCTAGATTCTCAATCTTCTCTCGAAATTTTAGTACGACATCTGAAAATGATACACTGTGAACATCAGAAGCAGTTCATGTAAAGTCCATCTTGTTTTTCAGCACCTCTTTTAGTGTCCCTCTGTACCATGACATTCCCTGCCTACCGCGTTCCTGCTTTTTATCTCAGTGAAGTGCGTACCCTGGGGGAGAATTCTGGCTTTCACTGGTGTTTTGGCAGTCTTCACAATATCCTTCAGCATCTTGCGCTCTTCCTCACCCACAAGAGAAACTGAACGACCAGCCCTGCCTGCTCTTGCTGTCCGACCCACTCGATGAACATAGTGTTTGGTGGTGTTGGGCATGGTAAAATTGATTACCTGTAACAGAAACAGTGTTAGTAGGGAAACAACATTAAAGGACTCATTTAAAAGCTTAGTACTGCAAATACTGACCGTTTTAACACCTTCAATATCAAGTCCACGTGCAGCCACATCTGTAGCTACCAGTATATCAATCTGCTCATCCTTAAAGCGCCTGAGTAGAGACAGAAAATGCATTAGCAATGAATACAGCAATCTACTTTCATCCTGAAACTTACAACTCCTAACTTCTTTTCTGCCTATGATTGCCAACTAAGCCTGCAAATACCTGAGTGCTTCCAGCCGCTGTGCCTGAGAGAGGTTCCCATGAAGCTCCCCAACCCGTAGACCCATCAGTCCAAGCAGGATGTGCATACGGTGAGCTTGCTTCTTGGTCTGGGTGAAAAGCATCACATGATCTGGGAAGGTTCGTGTCAGCAGAGCTGAAAGAAAGTCCTCTCAGGAGCCTGCTTCATAGTCACCTGCCAATTCTAGCTTTTCTTTTCTCATGACTGACCTGATACAATGGCCTCACGGTCCCCCTCACGGTTGGGTCTGATCCGGATAAATTCCTGCCGCAGGAAAGGGGCAACATCTGTGTTGCTGTTCACAAAAATTCGAATGGGATTTTTCAGGGAAACGGAAGCCAAATCTTTCACCTAACAAAACAGGTTAAGAAAAGAAAAGTCCACATAACCTCTGGTAAAAGATGAGACAAACTTCCATTCAACTTTTTGTCTCAATATGCTTCTCAGCAGCCTGTCTTACCTCCTCTGTCATTGTGGCAGAGAAAAGCATTGTCTGACGGTGGTTTGAGCACAACCTGATTATTTCCTTCATCTGTTCCTCAAAGTATTCATCCAGCATCCTACAAAGGAGAAAAACAGCAAGGTAAGGCATCTTCATCTGGTCCTAGCTAAGAAACATTACTTAAGGCAGGACAATAAAGACTGCCCTATAGCCTGGAAAAACGAAAGCAGAAAACTACCATCTCATTTTTCACTGCTGTCGTGCTTAGCCTACCTGTCCGCTTCATCCAAAATCAGCACCTCAATACTGCTCAGGTGGAAAGAAGGGCAGTTGTGAAGATGATCAATCAGTCGCCCAGGAGTGGCGATAAGAATGTCTGGCCCAGAGCGCAGAGCTGCTTCCTGAGTCTTCACATCTAGGCCACCTGAAAGAAAGTGAACATAGACTGCTGACTCCCTGAGCAGGTTGCAGCAGTGTACACAGATCCAAATTGCCTGAGGAATGGGAAACAACTCAGATTAATGCCACATTCACAATTAGAAGTGACCCCACCTTCTCTTCCTCAGAAACCAAAAACCAAAAAGCACAGCATGGTATTGGAAAGTGAGTTTTTTTAAACCATAGCACACCAACTAGCAGCGTGCCTGCAGTAACTGTACAGACTCCAGCTTTGTAACACAAAATTCCAAGTTCTGTATAGCAGTTTACAGTGAGCTGTACAGTTCACATAAGCAACACATTACTCACCTACAGCAAGGCAAGTTGTGACACTGCTGAACTGTGCCAGCTGTTTTGTGACAGAGTGCACCTGAATACCCAGTTCTCGTGTTGGCACTAGAACCAATACCCGTGTTATTGGAGCCTGACGAGGTTTGTAAATCAGGCGCTCAAGGACAGGCAAGATGAAGGCAGCTGTTTTACCTAAAGAAGAAAATTAACAAGAATTATGAATAATTAACAATTATGGTGAACAGCTAATTCCCCAATGTTTCCTGAGTCCTGCTCAACCCCTTACCTGTCCCAGTGGCAGCACAGGCACAAATATCCTTCCCCAGAAGACCCACTGGAATACAAGCCTTCTGAATTGGGGTTGGTTGCTTGAAGCCAAGAGCTGTGATTGCCTACAAAGGAAATAAAGTAATTACACTGTCTCTGGTATGGCCACACCTGCAGTACCGTGCCCAGTGCTGGGCTCACCAGTACAAGGGAGACATGGACATACTGGAGAGAGGCCAGCAAAGGGCCAAGAAGACGATGAAGAGAATGGAGCACCTCATGTATGAGGAAAGGCGGGCAGAGCTGGGACTGTTCAGCCTAGAGAGGACTTGGGGAGGATCTTATCCACGTATATAAATACTCAAAGGGAGGGTGAAAAGAGGACAAAGCCAGGCTCTTTTCAGGGTGCCCAGTGACAGGACCAGAGGCAACGGGCATAAACTGAAACACAGGAGGTTCCCTCTGAACATCAGGAAACACTTTTTCACTGTGAGGGTGACTGAGCACTGGCACAGGATTCCCAGAGAGGCTGCGGAGTCTCCATCCTTGGAGATATTCAAAAAGCCATCTGGACAGGGTCCTGGGCAACCGGCTCTAGATGGCTCTGCTTGTGCCAGGAGTTGGAGAAGATCTCCAGAGGTCCCTTCAAACGTCAGCCATTCTGTGACAAGTCTCACTCAAGACAGTGTTGACATATTGCAAATCAAAAAATGGTTTCCGTTATTTGTCAATAATAGCTCCTAAAGGACTATCACACTAGCTCCCATACAATTTCCATTTCAGACAGTCTGCAAAGAGAAGTGGAATTTGACAGTTCTTATTGGTGGAGGGGAGGCTGCACAATATTCTTCAGACTAACATGTAATAACTAAACTAAGTAAATACCTTTAGCAAAGGTCGTGAAAGATTCATGTCCTGGAATGACAAGTTGTCATCATATTGAGAGGCATCTTCAAAAAAGCACTCTGCTTCCTAGAAACAGAAACAACAGCAAAACTGGAACAACACAAGAAGCAACACAACATGTTATCAAAGCACTCTGTTTTTTGAGCTACAGTTTGCTAACCGAAGTGAAATTCCTCCAGAAGAAATGCTGGAGAGTGTCCTGGTGTATTCTGTCCAAAACTTACCATTTCTCCCTTTTTCGATTTCCTCCGTTCCTTCACTTTGACCGTATCTGCAGAGAAAGAAAAATGTGACAGGAATTAACAAGCACAGCTAAACACATAACAAGATACGGTGACTACCTTAATCTCATACTTTTTGCTATTAATGAATTATTGAGGGAGAAGCCTCAGAAACAAGTACAGACACGCAACGCAGTAAAATGCTCAGCAAATACCCTTTCTCAGGGACAAGTTCAATTAAAGTACTATGGCTACCATTCAAAATAAGCTTGACCGAGATCAGAAAGAATGTCGCAGAAGGAAGACAACGAAAAATAAGAGATTCTTGCCCACTCCTAGCAAGGCTTCACTACAGACGTTTCTCCAGTAAGCAACAGTCTGTCAGATGCTTGCTCCCAACCATCTCTCTATGTACTGCTAATACCTGCTTTTGTGAAGAGAGTTTCATCCTCTAATGAATACTGAGACTCTACATCTTCTTCTTCATCCCTACTGAAATCCTCACACTCCCTCTTTTTGGTTTGGTTATCCTCAGTCTCCGCATCTTCATCTCTCACTTTAGCTTGTTTAGCTTCTCTTTCCTATAAAAAGATAAAAAAAAAAAAAGTTTTTAAAAAAGAATGGGTAAGAAAGACGCTGCAATCCTTTATGAGCTTTTGTTTGTTCTTATTATGAGCCCATTCACAGATCCAGGGTTTTGCACACCCTTAAGCACTAACAATTCTGCATTCTCATCAGTTCAGCAACATACTAGGTGTGGCTGCAAACCCAGTCGAGATGACGAGCTGTGGCTTGAGCATTGCAGCTCAGCATGCTTTCAGAGTCTGTGCCTCTGGAGGGAACACCGTAGAAGGCCAAACCCATACCAATCTTTTTAGTAATGAGAGAGAAAGGACCTGACCTGGAGTTTCCTTTTCTGTCTCACTTTCTCAATCTTCTCGTCCAGCGTCGTAGCTGCTCTCTAGGCAAGAAATCACCAGAGGAGCTGTAAGAGGAGCCCAGGAGAGCACAGGGCACAGGCACCGCAGCCCCAGTCCCGGCCCCCGGCCTCACCTTGCCGCGGAGCTGGCGCAACGCCGCCGCCCATGCGCCTTCCCCGCCGGCCTCGGCCTCACCGAAGACGAAAGCCGCACTGAAGTCCCCGCCTGTGAGGCCCCTCCGTCTGGAGCCCGGGGCCCGGTGCAGCTCCTGTGGTAAAACCCGTGAGTAGCGACCGCGGGAGGATCGGATCGGATCGAACCGGACCGGACCACACCCACCCCGACCTCGGCTCAGCGCGATCCAGCCCGGCCCACCCACGACCCAGGCGATGGATGCTGCCCGGCCTCACCTCCTCATCCTCAGAGCCCCCAGACTCAGGGTCGTCGGGCCCCGCGTCCCCCTCCGCGATGGTGCCCACCAAGCCCAGGCTCTGCAGCATGGCCGCGGCCACAGCTCTGCCCCGGAACCGCGCGCCACCGCGTCAGCCAGCGGCCGTGCATGCGCACAGCTGGCCCAGCCGCGCGCTCGTGGGTGGGGCGGAGGCTGACCCCGCCCCGGGCGGAAAGGAAAGCGAAAGCAGCGGCGCGGGGCGGGGCGGGGCTGGTGAGCGGCCGCCTGTCGCGGACACTGCCCGGCGGCTGGCACCGGGGGAGGGCGGGGCCGCTTCGCGGGTCCGGCTGCCTGCCGAGGCCGGGCCAGGGGAGGTTCGGAGGGGTGCGGGCTGCTCGCCGGGACCGG